>CANSZD010004053.1:0-164798 GCA_947648045.1 Beta corolliflora
ATTTGGATATGTTTACCTCATGCGGCATAAGTAGGAATCCTTTTGAAAAATTCAAGTAGTTCTAAAAATGAAGTACAAAAGCTTGACTTGGGAAGAGAATTAAGGCATTGCGATCCGATCGTGGTGGTGAATATATCTGAGGCCCAGGGGGTGATCATTTGAAAGATTGTGGAATACTTTCACAAATGGACTCCACGAGGAACACCACGGTTAAATGTCGTTTCTTAAAGAAGGAATGAAAACCTACTTGATATGGTTCGATCCGTGAGTAGTGCTGGCGTCTTCCTTCATTGGGGATATGCGCTTAAAAGCAGCGGCAATGCGCGAGCATAGCTTACCATCCAGCGGTGGAAAAAGACACCGTATAAAAATGTGGGCTGGAAAGCATTAAAGAAATTATGCTTTCTCAGGATATGGGGTTGTGAAGCTATAATAAGCGTTTACTCTGAGCAAAAAGATTCACCAAATCGATAAATGTCTCTTTATTGAGCTACCGAAAAGAGGCTAAGGGATCTTAGTTCCTCTGACAAACGCAAAGTGTTTATTGCTCGTAATAGTCTATTAACTACGGAAAAAGGAGTTTATTTCCATAAAAACAAGTGGTAGTCATGTATATCTCGAAGAAATTCGAGATGAGCAATAAATGGATGAGTTTAACCTTATAGTTAGAGCGATAGACATGAGAAATGCTGGGAGGCGGTGCGTGTGCGTACCTCACGTAGTCCCTTGGAGATACTCCGTGCGAAGTCACTTTCTGACCTAATGAGGTAGAAACTTCTTACGGTTGTGCCCCAGCTGTAGGTCTGGTAGGACCATTATCCGAAGATATATAGATTTCCTTTTCACGAGGATTCGAACTAAGGATTTTAGAATCGGAAGAACCTCTCGCTACAAAGATGCTTTGGATGGTCGAAGACTCAGATAGATGGCTTGAAGGCATGGAATGCGAAAGCAGTTCCATATCGAAAAATCAGTATGAGACTTGGTTGATTTGCCCGATGGGGAAAAACCCATTTGATGCAAATGGATTTTGAAGTTGAAAATAAACAAAGTATGGAAACATTAGTGTTTTGAACGAAGGTTGGTGGCGAAAGGTTTCAAAAACGGAAATTCATGGTATTATTTATGATGAAAACGCTACTTTACCGACCTTAACCATCTTTGAGATCCATGAGGATAATCCTTAAGATTGATGCATTTCATGACTATGAATATGGACGGAGTGGATGTCCAACGCTTTTTGACTGGGTTCCAGAGAAAGGATATTGTACGTGAAACCTTGACCTCGCGAGAAAGGTTTTGAAGATCAGAAAACTCGAGGAGGGTATCCTGGCTTAGAAGTCCATTTATGGACTAAGCAACATCGAGGGTTGGAGTCTCCCGGGTGATGAGGGCGATCGAAATTTGGCTTTCTCGTAATTGAAGAGAATCTTGTTATTATTATCTGAAGTTAAGTCAGGTAGTATTGCTTTTCGGGTCTTGTACATGGATGTCATACTTCTCGCCAGAGGAAATAAATAAAAATACTTGAGTCGGTCGGAATGGCTTAAAAATTGTTTCTCCCTCGAAAATCTAGGAGGAGGCGAGTATATATTGAGAGAATAAAGATCTATAGAGTTAGATCGAGAAAAGGCTTATCGGACTTAGTCCCAAGACTTATATTGATAAGGTTCTTGCCGAGTTCAAGCTGAAGAAGCTCCAGAAGAGGTTTCATTCCGTACGGCATGACGCAACACTTGGCGAGGCTTCCGGTGTCCTTCGGTGCTTGGTGAGGTCGTGTATAAGTAATGTTTCCACATGCTTACGCGATAGGATTAAGTAGTATGCCGTGATATGCACTCGGCCACAGATCATTGCATTTAGCTTTGAGTATATGCGGCGGTTGCTAGTCAAATCCGGGGAGATGCAGGCTTGGATTACGGTCAACATCCTTAAGTACTGAAGGGCCAGGATAATTTTTTGGTTTTAAGGGGAGATGATGAGTTGGTTGTTACTTGGATACCTGCAGATGTAAGCTTCCCCGGGTGACAAAGATGATTTCGATCTCCAATGCAGTTACATGACGTGTCTCAATTGAAGTTGTGGTTGGAAACTCTAGCCAATCTTATCGCTCTGGATTCCTACGAGCTTAGTACATTGCGACGGCAGTGCGACGAAGTTTGTTTAGATGGATTCATTAGTGAGCTTGGTGTAGTTCCTAGCATCGAGAATGGCATTGAGGTTGTGTTGTGGTTGCTTAATGGTGCCAGTACTACGATCTAAGGAACAGTCGCATCAAAGGTCTAAGCATGTGCCCGGAAATTCCATCTTGTCGAGAGATTATTGGAAGAGAGGATGTGAAAGTAAGCAGGTTCATGCGAGGATAATGTAGCGAGATCCTCGGCTATCCACCACTGACCCTAAGTGAGTGTCATACTGGGTCTATGATGTCCTCGCCCATGGGGAGGAGGAGAATGGCTTTAGGTTGTTTACTTCATGTTTACAATTGTAAATACATTTATTATGCTTTTAATGTTAATCGAAATAAAGATTCGTTTCTTATTTAATTGTTTGGTTTAGTATTAAATAAAAATGTCCAAATAATTTATGTTTTAAATAGGATTATCGAAAATGTTTTGATAATGGAACCCTATAAAGTGAGCTAAATCATGATTTATTTAAAAGTCGCAAATTACATCATTAAATTGGACATAAGTGATTTATTTAAAAGAAGCAAGTATATAATTAATTGATAGCGCATTTCCATGGAGACTTGGAGACATAAGAGATGTCTTAGTGATTATATGGTTATATTTAGATGTCATTGAAGACATTAAAGTTATCTTTATTGGCGATCGAAGCTGGCGATAAGGAGCAAAAATTTGAGAATAACATAGTATTATCAAATTTGGCATTAAGTGACTTAAAGAATTTAACATTACTGCTCTTGTGCTTCCGGACAAGTGGGAGATTGGATGAATATATGGCCGAGAGCATCTAAGCAATTACTTAAATATAAATAGGGGTATATTATGAATATAATAAAGTTACGCTAGTAGAATATTCCTTTGTGTTGCGGTGAATTGTTGTGGTTTTACCACGTACGCGGCAAATAAACGCGTCGAAAAGAAAAATCGAAAATTAACCTATTCTTCTTGGTTAAGGCGGAAGCAGCGGCTTGATAGATCAGCAAAATTTTTTAATTTTGTTGGCCCCGGTTTGACAGAATCCATTGGCTGCTGGGATTAAAATGCGACTGATAGATTAAATATTAAAAAAATAATAAGGGTCATTAGGGTTATCCTTTGCTTGAATTGTGAAGCACCGTTTCAATTTCCTCATTTTCATCGGTTCACCCTCACTAGCCTCTCACTCACCATTCACGCTCCACTTTCTCACTCCCCTCTCCCCAGATCTCCTTCCTCCTCTATCCACGCTCTGCCACTTCACCACTCCTTACTCGAGTCCTCGTCATCGTGTGGGTTTCTCGTTGTTTTTCTCCTTCGTCTGACCTTCTCCTTCGTCATCCTCGAGCTTCCTTCTCGTCCTCGTTACTCTAGTCTTCGTCGGCCGTTCTTCTCCTTCTGTATCGTCGTTCTTATTCGACCGGTCCTACATTAGAAATCCTAGAAAATAATGGAGAGCTTCTTCGGAGTATCAGATTTCTCACCTTAATCTCTTATGAATTTTCTTGTATCAGAATTTATGTAATGTCGATATTTAATGTTTCGAATCCTATTTCAATCGCATTTAGCTCGATTTGCATTTTCTTGAAATGTCGAATTCTTTGTTATCTAGATATGCTTACGAAATTGCTTGTGTTTCTCCTGTAATGGGCGTTGTTTGATTAGTATTTGGATTTTGCCATGTGATTAGGGAAGTTCTTGTAGCTTAGCAAGTTTGGATTGAACTTGAACATTTGGTTCGTTTTCTAAGTATAATTACCTTTTGAGTACTCGAAATGAAGAAATGAATATTATTATAATTCAAGAATTTTTGTATTTTTATTTTTCTTAATTTTTTTTTTTTTAAGTTTAGATTTGACCTAAATTGTGGGCGACCTCCTGTAACTTTTTTATTTAGTTTCAATTTGTTCTTTACTTAGTTTCATTTTCCTCATTCTCTTTTTGATTTCTTTTATTTTATCTTTTGTATATTGTAATTATTTTATTTTCATTATTTATGATTTTATACATAATGGATGGATTCAATGTGTAGTAATAGTGGGTTTTAGTTACTTTTAAGTTTTTATTGCATTTTAACATTGAAAATAGTATGAAGATTTTAATATCAAATTTTTTTTTAAAATGCCCCTATTGCTGCGATTTTTGGCCCAAACCGCAGTGAATAGGTGCACTCTTTGTTAATATTAAAAAAAGACATATTCTTTGCGGTTTGGGGAAGAAACCGCAAGCAATATGTCAACTTTTAATTGTTTGCGGTTTTAACCGCAGCAAGTGATACCTATCATTGCGCCCTTTATTGGTCGCGTCTAAAAACATGACAATAGGCCACTTACTGACCGCCGCAATAAGCAGATCATTAGTGGAAAAAAACATCAAGTGCTCCGGTGAAAAACCGTACAAGTGCTTTCCGATTTGAACTGTAGCAGGACGTCATACGAGCACTTGAGCATTTATCAAGTGCTTCAGGTTGATAATCGAAGACTTAGATTTACAAGTTCTCCGGTTGTGTTAAAAACCGAAGCACTTGTGAATTTTATAAGCTCAAATTATGTCAAGTGCTCCGGTTGTTAAGAAAAAACCGGAGCACTTCAGAATCAAGTCTTCCGGTTTTTTCTTGGCAACCGAGCACTTGACGAAATTTTTAAAAAAAAAACGTTGCGGTTACTAACAACAGCAAACATATAGTAACAACATAAATATTCGAGCTCTGTGGAGTAAGGCTGAGGCATCCTGCTTAACATTTGCATAAACTAAAGTGTTATGGAAGCACAAACCAGCAAAATATGTTTATTTATGAATAAGCAGCATAACAGTTCTCTAGACATCTTGTAAGCCTAAAACAGAAAACTACGCTAATGCAAAGATTAGTGGAATACATCGAACTAAGTACTTCGAATCCATTGCTTCTGAAAAACACAAATCTCACTCAATTGAAGACCCTAAAATGCTCTATAAGGAGAGCTAAACATGGTTACTTGAATGGATGAATACATAAACAGCCATATCACTTGCTTGAAAAGTTCAGCATTCATCCGAACACTCCATTCTATGCCATGTTAAAAATCCATTCCGTCAAATATTGGATTAAAGTACCCCCAGAACTGACTTCCCCTCTCGTCACCATCTCCGGCCACCCATGAACCTGCTACCTCCAGAACGTCCCTTGCCCAGCCATCCCTACCACTAACCCACAGACTCTATGGACCTTCCTCTGCAAGCAACCATCACAGACTCTATGAACCAGTCATGACAAGCTTAGAGACCTGAACAAGGGAAAAGTAATAAACGCAAGAACAAACCAAATGGTAATTGAATTGACAAACACAAAACTTTGATCAAATACCCAAGTTACCTCAACCAAGCAACTAATGGCCCTACTAATGGTATCACATCAACTTCATTTTATGATAGAAACTATAGACCAAACACAATCAATAAATATAATGGCCTTGTCAGTAATAACTAAAATTTCTACCATCATGTCACACAACAAGCCATATTAAATGTCAGGAGATCAAATAAATTAATGTTGGCACATAGAAATCATCGAGAGCTACAACACAAGAAAATGATTTATGCACGCTACTGCTAGAACTGCTATGCAATGGATAAGCAGTATGAGAAATAAGGCAAAACATGCAGTCCTACTTTATTCATCAGAAACTAGTAAAACCATCATAAAAGTTTATAACAAAAAAATGAACATAACAAGTGGACTAAGAAAAATAAGAAATCAAATGGATAAGAAAATTACCCTTGATTTATCTGAAAGGCATCAAGAGAAGAAGTTCTTGATCTAGACAGAGAAAATTGGGTTTCTGCAGCAGCAGATCCAGCAGCAAAAGTGGGAGATGGCTTAGTATTATATGACCCAACAAGAGTATCACCAGCAGATGCAGAAGAAGCAGCAGCAGCAGGAAATTCCACTGGCTTTCTTGAACAGTTGCAGTCACGGTGCATGTTGTATTGATAAATTTAATGAACCAATAGTTTCGACAGGCATCAACCCAATCTTGCTTCCCTTTTGAGTACCTGCATTAAGATAAGCAAGCATATGAATTATGCACATACTATGACGCATCACAAATAAGCTAATAGTTTAAGCATTTGAGCCTTTTGGACCCTGTCTTGCTTGAAAGAAAAACACCATCCATGTAATACGTTGGATAAACAACACCAAACAAAATTGACCAAAATGACATTTACAAGCAAAGCAAAGGCCAAGATAGGGTCAGGGGGTAGAAACCTCACAACTTCATGCTTATTCGTTGTAAGATGCCTAACATGTTACACATTACTCTCACAAAAATGGGAAACAAATGTACAAGCGTATGAGTGGTAACAACCAAAGCACCAAAAGGAAAAGGAAAAGGAAAAAGAGCACTTGCTGCAGTATCAGATGCAGAGTTTGTCATATCTATGGAATGCAAGTGACTAATGCAGATTTGCAAATTCCTAAATGAGCACAATTCGGAAATATAGTGAAACCAACGTTCTTATTAGTAAATATTTTCTCGTGGTGCAGACTATAGGGATTTGGTGTCCTGAGGGCCTTGTAGAAAGTATGTAGACCACAAAAGCTAGGAGAGATTCATAATACACAACTCTAAAAGCTAGGAAATGATTCATAATACACAGCTCTATGCACTATAGTACCCCCAAAATGAAACTACTATCTCCATTCAGATTTAATTGTCACATAGCGAGTTCAGATTATGCAATCAAAGTAGTTTTTGAAGTATGCATACTACAAAAACTACTAAACTGATTAGCAGCTTGTATCATCTTATGTTCAACTACAATTAGAACTATTATTCATCATATTGAAGTTTCAGGCTTTCAGCATACATAAAATCAAGGGGAAATTCTCGGATAATCTCCTAGATATAACCAAAATAATGGATAATCTCTAAGTTATAGACTCAATATTCAATTGCAATGCATATATTTGGTCTTTATTACAAAAGTGTCACTTGCTTTATTATTTTCGTTTATCCTTGGGATCACCTAAAAATCTTGTTTATGATGAAAAAGTTTCTTAAAAAGGAAAATTGGACTTACAATCTTCTCAAGTTTTTCAAATTTCCTAGGCTCTTCGGGAAAGGTCCTCCTAGTTGGTTATCTTCTAAGATCCGGGAAAAAACCATGTTAAGAAAAGAACAACATCCAAATAAAAAGATTACTGATTAAATGAACTAACCTGAGAAATAAGAATATGCCTGAAATCCAAACATAGCTTTCAGCCAATCGAAAAGGTCTAAGTCATTGGTTTTCTGTCGGTGTTGCTCAAATACAGGTGGCCAGGTCGCAGAGATAGCAGCATTAACCTGGTAAATGGAAAGCAATAGATTAAATTCGCATAATGGAGACATACAGTGGACAGATAGATTCCTCTCGATAGAGAATGACTCTTTGAGTTTTAACTAATAAATAGGAAAATCAGATTGTGGGATGCAAAATTCACCTTGTCTTTCCATTGATTGTGTAAATAGTTACTTAATACTGCTCCCCCTCACCTAAAAATAAAAGGTACTACTATTCATGACTGGAAGAGCACACCGAGTGGATGTAAAAAATAGTCATGTGAAACACACTAGGGAAAATAAATAGTTTCTTACAAAATTACAGGTATCCTACTATATAATGACTAGTTGACTACTCTATGATGGAAGAAAACCATCAATCCCACTAGCATACTTTCAGATGCCAAAGATAGAATGAAGTGGGAACACAAAATCCACCTTTGTTATATGTGGTAGATGGCTCATGATCAGAGGTAGCAAACTCGAAGATCATCAAGTGAATTTATCCTCAAGTAGTAATGCATGTTCTAATAATTCATGAAAACAACAATACCAACTTATATCATCTCCAAGTTGTATATCATATGCTCGTCTGGGAAAATATCCTTTCCTATCTTCACCAAGCTGCACATAAGAACCATAAGGACCACCCTTCAAAAGGACCTGTAAAGCAATACCATAGTAAAAAATCCTGATTCATACACTTCAAAAAGAAACAACAAAAGCAGTCCCATGTACAGTACTAATGATAAATTGACTATGGTCAAAAGTTCTCATTACCTTCTTGCCAGAAACGGGATGATTCAAAAGATCGAACAAGGTATGTTTTTCATGGGGCCAAATTAACCAATGCTAATCTAAAGGCAGCAAACCTTCAGCAAGATTATCTACGGCATGTCAATCTTCGAGAAACAGTGAGTTCACTGAATTATTCCTTTTGCAAATATAAATCACCTAAGTCATCTAGTTAAGAGTTCTTCTCCTACCAACGAAAACAACAAAACTTAAACGAATTTTGATAATAAGTAACGAAAACAACATCAAGGCATCAGATCTAAAAAGTGAAGAAAACAACAAACCCTATAATAGTTTTGAAAACAAAAGCAAAGATCACAACACTCCAGATCCAAATGGCAACAGAACCCTAGACTAACATATTACATAAATGCCAAAAAATTAAACAAAAATTCAAATCAACATATAATATTGTAAACGAAGAACGGAGGAACGTTAATATTACCTTTAAATGGAACATTAATGGAGCAGGGCCCAATCGCGAGAACGGAGGAAGGAGACGAAAGACCAGAGAGTAGTGAAGTCGCGTAAATGAGCGGAGGTGCCGATGGCGTGGTGGACGGAGGAGAGAGAGTGGGAGTAATGAAGGGTTCGGTGAAGATGAATATGATGGTGTAGGAGTTCGGCGATGGTGGTGAGGGTGGTGGTGGCTATGGCCATATGTGAAGAGAGAGAAACCATGAAGCGAGTGTAGAGAAATAGAGATCGACAGTGAAAAGGGGAAGAGATAGAAAGAGAACCCTTTTTTTTTGGAGAGAGACAGAACAGAGAGCCGAGAGAAGATGGGGGACAGTGATTAATTAAAATTGACAGAGAGGGAGCGAGAAAAAAATTGATATGAGAGAGACCAAGTGCTCGGGTTGACAAACCGGAGCCCTTATTCACAACTCACAAGTGCTTGGGTTGATTAGTCAACCGGAGCACTTGACAAGTAGCACAAGATGTTTTTCCCACTAGTGAATTATTCTACTAGTGTTAATTATTTTAGTAATCGTATTTTAATTTCTTACTAGAGAATAAATATGATTAATAGGACAATATTGATTGGGCCTATAACTGTAAAATAGATTAATCCTATGAGGTCACACATTGTAGCACAAGTTGGAGAAAGCAATCAAAATCCATTATATTTAGGATTAGGGTTGGGCTAGGTCATAAGGGGGACAGGAGGAGAATTAGTTCTCCCTAACTAGCCTATGACTCTCCTATTATATATAAGATATAATATTAGGGTTTAGGTAATTAATTCATTAAGCGGCTTTTCACAAAGAGAGAGCTTGAGAAACCCTAATTTACACTCCCTTAAACCGGCACCGATACCATCAAAAGCAAGGGAATTTCTTCTCTTCCGTTCTAGCAAATGTTGGTGTTCAATCGGGTGCTCGTGGACTGATTAGAGGAGCAACACTTGGGGATCTCGGATCTTCAAAGCTTGCATACAAAAGGGAAATCACGCTACAAAGGTTTTACATCTAATCCCTATTGCATGATTTATGTTTTTTATTAATGTTTGCGTTCCTATGATAGATGTTAGGAAATTGTTTCCGAAATTTCTATATGCATCTATATGTTCCTCGCATATAGTTATTGCTTGAATGTTTGGTTATCATATCAGTCTCAGACTGCACTAGAAAAAATGGGAAGAGTAAAAGGCAGAATGTCAATTTACATGCTTTCTGCAGGAAGACATGCTTTTCCACTCAATATACAGCCAAGGGAATGCATATAGCATGTGTCCTGAATAAACCGGAAACCTTTTCGTGTCAAGCAAGTAATAAATACAGCAGAATGTGTTTTTACAGCGTTGATAAGTTCGGTGAAGTGTGAATTATAACTTCAAGCTCTTTTAACATACTAAAGAAATACATTTTTAGTAGTCAATACTAGAAAATGTTTTCATATATTATCAGGGCGAAATCATCAAGAACCTGAGATATTGTCACCAAGTATACCTGATATTTTGCAGTATATATGAGGGCCTTGAGTTCAGAATATGTAGAATGGACATGATATTTTATTATTTCAACCAAGTCTTTCATCCTGTTCAGACAACACAATGACATGAGTTCCCACCCATGTACACGACTATTTCAGATGAAGTACACAAAAACAGATTAGTTGAGCAAATGCCCAAAGTATGCATAACCACCTGCAGTGTTTCTATTCGTTTCTCAGTCATTGCCACTATGCAACCTGCTTTTAGTTTATCATAGTACAGACGCCCTTAGCCTCGTGTGAGAAGGCTGAAAATTTGGTGAACTGAGGTAACAAACGTATTCTGAAACTTTCAAATAAAAGAAAAGGAATCCTCAAGCCACTGACAGTTCTGATACACAATATTTAGTCAAAAACATGAATTTATGTAGTTACTACTTACTAATGCGAGACTGTTAGCCACCTTGGGCCTCTCTTTGTGTATAATGTATTTATTATTTTAGGATGTATTAATATGTAAAGCCCATTAGCTTGTTATTAGGTTGTATTTAATGTTGATCATGGAAAGCAATACAACCAAGGAAAATTATTCCCAACATGGTATCACATTCACAGCCATAGCCTAATAACCCTACCCCTGCCCTTTTTCTCTACCCCTATCCCCTGCTTCCCTCACGGAAGCAATAACCCTACTCACGTGACAGAAGACTCCAAACTTGATTCTTCCTCTCCTTTCTACTTGGGTTCCGGTGACCAACCTGGCAACTTAATCACTCACGTGATTCTCAAGCGAGATAATTATTTATCGTGGGCTCGGGCAATCACGTTGTCCCTCAAGGCTCGCCGGAAATACGTATCCGGTGATGGTATTATAACCAAACCTACTAAAAAGAAGAAGTTACTTGACTCGGGATATAGTGAATTCTATGCTTGTTTCATGGATGCCCCGAAGCATGGACCCCAAACTTGTTGCCTCTATCCCTTATCATGATGAGGTTCGGCCCTTGTGGCTATACGTACTTAGAGACTCGTTTTGCGTCGCCGATGGCCCACACCTTGAATGACTTCGCGCTAACATTGCTACTTGTAGGCAAACCAAAACTATGATATGGAGGACTATTACAACACTTTAATGGGATTATATGATGACTTAGAGTGCGTTCTCTTCACCGTAATAAATTAAGTTTTCGTGTCTAATCGGTTCGGTTGGTTCGGTTTTGATAAGTTTCAATCGGGTCCAATCCGTCAATAAGTTCAAATAAGGTCCGATAAGTTAAAATAAGGTGCAATAAGTTCCCATCGGGTCTAATCAGGTCCAATAAGTTCCAATAAGGTCCAAATAGTCAATGATAAATAAATTAAAATTAAAATTTTAATTAAAGTACCACTATGATTATTATATAGTATTATATTTGTAATATTGTCTATTATTTTATTATTCATATTACTATTAGCTGATTATGTTATTATTAAATTTTTTAATTAAAGTACCACTATGATGATATAGTATTATAGTTGCATTATTATTTATTATTTTATTATTCATATTACTATTAGCTAAATATGTTATTATTAAAAAAATATTATAATACGGGAAAAAGGTGTCGTGGTTTTCCTAAGAGAGGGTTTAGGGTTTTCTCTTCCATGGTGGATCTGTAGATTGCATAGGGTTTTTCTATCAATCTGTGATTATCATGGGTCGTAAAAAGAAAGCACAGTCTTCTAATCCCCCAATGACAAGGCAAGCTCAAAGTTTACTAGCAAAGCAAGTTCTTCAAGGATCTAAATCCCCGATAAGTAGTACTAGTGGTGTCACACCTCAATCCACTTCACGAGGGGTGACAATGGAGGTTCAAGATGTCATAGAAGCTATGACTCACATTTTTACCACTAATAGGCAGAAGCAAGCTGGGAGTGGAGCTCAGAAGAGTTTAATGTTGAAGCTACTGTTCCATTGGCTGACGTCACTGTTCCATTGATTTCTGTTGATGCGATGAATGAAATTTCGATTGATAATGATATAGAAGTTGAAGATTTAGATGTGAATGCGGAAGAAGAGGGTCAGGTGGGTAATGTTATTGAAGTTCCAGAAGCAGAAGTGCGACAACCACCACAGTCGTGGTCACCGTTGACTGCAGAGAAGAAGATGACCTCTAAGGGTATGTCCTTAAAATTTGTTGCTCCTACTGTGAAAAATGGTAAAATAGTTGCTCAATTAGATAAAAATGAAGTTGTCAAGTTGACAGATATTTGGGCAAATGATGTTGTTTTGTATGTTGTGGGGCATAAGCCTTCTATTGGAGCTATTGTTAGATTTATTGTTGTTAATTGGAACCATGTTAGTAAGCCTAAGGTTTTCCTACATGAGGATGGTTATTTCATTGTGAAATTTGAAACAATGGAAGATAGGAATGAAATTCTGTATTCTGGCCCTTATACCCTCAATAGTAGACCTTTAATCGATAAGGCCTGGACTCCAGATTTCAATTTCCATGAGGAGATTATGAGAGTTGTCCCACTATGGATTAGGTTTCCTAATCTACCCCTGAACTGTTGGGGACCAGAAACATTAAGCAGGATTGGAAGCATGATTGGGGTCCCTCTTTATGCAGATGAGTGTACAACTAGACAAATGAGGGTGTCTTTTGCAAGATTGCTGATTGAAGTTGATGTTACAAAATCCCTACCTAGATCTGTGGCTATTGAAGGTGATAATGGAGAAGTGGTTGAGCAGAGAGTTATGTATGAATGGGTCCCACCTTTCTGCCAGATGTGCCAAACAGCTGGCCATGATTGTGCTAAAGTCAAGGCATCTGGGGTAACCACTAAACAAAAGTTGGTACCTAAGGCTACTCAGTCAGGGTTGGTTACACATCAAGACCCTAGGAGTGAAGCTCCTAGGGAGGTGATTGCAGATGCAGATACTAGTAAACAGCAAGAGGCCCCTGCTATTGTGCAAACTCAGGGAGCTAGTAATGAGAAGGCTTCTAGCTCTGCTTGCCAGGTTAGAGTGGGAGACATTGAGTGGTCAGTGGTTCCTGGAAGAAGCAACAATGGAAATGGTAATGAAAAGCCTGGACACAGTTGGGGAGGAGGGGACAAGTTATTTCCACTATAACATAACATGATTATGAGTTCATGGAATATGAGAGGACTGAATGGTCCTGCAACAGTAGTAGAAGTAAAAAAATATATAAATATAACTGGGTTTGCTTTGCTAAAAACCAAAGTTAAAGATGCTAATAAGCTGAGGATTAGGAGGAAGTTTGGCACTACCTGGAACTAGGTTGATAATTATGAATACTCTCACAGAGGGAGAATATGGGTTGCTTGGAACACAACAACTCTTACATATCAAGTTGTTTTCAAGACTGATCAGGTGATTCATGGCAGTTTCACTGATAAAACAAATGGCAGGAGCATGTTTGTTACTTTTGTTTATGGGTTGCATACTATTGAATCTAGGAAGCCTCTTTGGGATAGTTTGCATCATCTCAATGGTACTATGCTTGGTGCTTGGTGTGTTCTTGGTGATTTTAATGTTATGTTAACTAGTGATGATAGGCTCAATGGCAGGGCTATTACTACTCATGAAACACAGGATTTTGAGGACTTGCTGCAAAATAGTGATTTAAGTGAGCTTAGAAGTTGTGGGTGCTACTACTCATGGACTAATAAGAGTGAAGGAGATGCTAGGATTTATAGTAGGATTGATAGATGTTTGGTTAATGGTAGGAGGCGTTTGTCGTGAACACCTAACCAAAGATAAATTTCTCCTACTCTCATGCACACTAAGCAAGTATAATGGAAGTAGGGGTCGTATCCACAGGGAAACAGGGACGAGCTTTATATTTAGCGGGATCCAATACCTAGATTAAGCTAAGGGCCGAGAAACCTAATAACAAGGGGAGTTTCAAGTAGATTATAAACAAACTAAAATTAACTAGCATAATTAAATAAAATGAGAAATCAATATGGAAAGATCTTGAATCTGATTAACATCCACTTCAATTCATTATCGATCATTGAACCTCAACTCTAATTATTTCCAAGATTATCTATTGTTGAGAATTAATCTCGCATTCTCCTTATTCCTAGTTGAATAGCACGATCAGCGTGACTATAAAACCCTAACTAAAGGATAACCTAGTCCGATCAGCGTCTAAGTTCAATCCAATAGCAGCAATAAACACAGAGAATCAATAGACCTGCTAACGTCATACAAGTGATAAACATTCAACAGTTGATTCAGTTTCCCCAAGAAATAACCAAGACGATCAGCATCTAAGTTACTCCCTAGTTTGCTACCAATTGATAAAAGAATAAAACAATCCGATTCTATTCTTAAATCTAGCATTAGATTAATTACACAATCAAACTAGTAACGTTCCTAGCATAATTATGCAAAAACCATAGAAAACAATCATAGAAATTAAACCATAATCAAAGAAACTAAATAGAGAGGAAAGATCTCACAATAATGCTTGAAGCTTCATGTTAATCTCGTTCAAGAACAGTTCAAGCTACAATCGGCATAGCATAAGCCAATTCCATAATTGAAATCTCTAAAAAACTAAACTAGAAAATGAAAACTAAAAAGAGAAGATAATAAGAGAAGAGTGGAGTTTGAGACTCCCTCTCCTTGAGGCCTACCCCTAGGACCAAAAATCAAGTTTAGTATTTATACTAAAGCTCAAAAATCACTGTAGACAATTACACCGACCTAGCGGTCGCGAGGTGCGAGTCCGGGTCGCACCGTGCGAAGAGTACACTGTCTTCCGCACAACTTGGCTGGGCAAGGAGGTCGCGAGGTGCGGTACAAGTCGCGAGGTGCGAGCAAGCAGGTCGCGAGGTGCGAGCAAGCAGGTCGCGAGGTGCGATGTGCGTGCTTGGGCGCGCCTTTTCTTGAGCCTGCCATGGGCCGGGCATGGGCGCGAGGTGCGAGCATGCTCGCGTGGTGCGACCCGGCGTTGATTGCCTTGCTGCGCGCGCGAGAGTCGGATGCTACGCTGCTCGGTAGGCTTGGTGCTATGCTCGGCTACGGCTTGCGGCGATGCTTGACAAGTACAACGATGTTGAGTCGTTCCAACCACTAATGCTTCTAGGAGCTCGGAACTTACAACTTTAACTATAATTAATATACAAAATTCCGAACTTCCGCTAAGAGCTAAATAAAACGCAAACGTTAACAATTATGGTCAAGACCCTTAGCAAAAAGTACCCAAAATATAATATAAACACGTATAACTTGAGCGTATCAGTTAACTCTCACTAGAGGATGGATTACTCTCATGTTGTTGTGGAATTTAAAAACTCGGGGATTTCAGATCATAGTCCTCTTTTATTGAAGTGTTCATCTCATCTTCATAAAGGAGGGAGACCATTCAAATTCTTCAACTACATGGCTGATCATGGGGATTTTGATTATATTTTATCTTCTGTCTGGGAGCTTGATTATTCTGGGACTATTATGAAACAAGTGTGGAAGAAGCTTCAAGTCCTTAAAGACATATTTAAGCACCTTCATCAGAGAGATTTTGCTAAACTTGACACCAGAATTGATCAAATTAGAGAGCAGTTGAGTATTGTTCGGACTTAGTTGGGAAGGGATGTTAACAACCGAGAATGCGGCGAAGAGGCGCTTATATTGCTTTCTTGAATAAATTTTATAACATTGAAGAGAGTGCTCTAAGACAAAAGTCTAGAATTCGGAAGGGTGCGGTTGGGTGATTCTAACAACCATTTCTTTTTTCAGGCTATGAAAGACAGGTATGCTAGAAATAGTATTGCTGTTCTAATATTAATCAGATTAATCTGGACAACCTGTTAGGAACCTTGTAATATGATTGCATAATAACTGGTCACTAAAAATATAGTCTTTTTATGTGTTTCCTGAACCAACCTAGACTAAATATTTTTAGGGTGTATAAAAATGTTATATGATTATTATTTGGCATAAAATTTGTTGTAAATCGATATTTAGTAAAGGCCAACAATGGGCGAACTTGGTTCATTATGACCATATTCGTACCCTCACCCCCGAACTCAATCTTTTGTTCATTTTGACCATCTATGGAGTCTAGAAGGGGAAATGAGTGGGTGAAACTTGAAAAATACGATTCATTCTCCTTTTATGCCTTTGAATAATATATTGTTTTGCATATGCATGGCTATTGTTCAGCCACCATAAGTACATTTTTGAATAATATATTGTTTTGCATATGCATGGCTATTGTTTTGCAATTTTTGCCTGCTAATATTTTGTTAACTTGTTGATATGCTTTGCGCCTAAAAATAATGCAAATTGCGTCTAAAACGACTAATCGTTGTTTTCGCCCGAACCTTCGTCAATTTACCAATACGCATGCCGCAGAGCATTGCGCCAATTTTTTTCACTTTTTTTGTAGTAAGGCTTACACACGTGTTTGGTTTAGGGAATTGGAAGGCTTGAAGGATATTTGTGCAGCTTTGGTTAATGGAGGGATTATTTGGCTAAGTATCGTGGAGGATGATGGAGGAAAGAGGGGAATAACGCATGATCCAAAATATATCCTTTTATCATTTTTCTTTATTTTTTTTGTTTTCAGATTTTTTTTTATTAGTCAAAGTCATTAGGTGATTTAAGTTTCATCATTGAATTAGAAACATAAATAAAATGATGGAAGGCCAATGAAAATAAAAAGAAAAATAAATGAAATGACAATGGAAAGGCTATAATAAATGAAGCCCTAAAGTGACATAGACTCGATGGGAAATGGCAGAAATGGCTTAAGGTAAGGACTCTCTGACTCATCCTAGGATACCAGAAACAAATGAGTAAGCCTATGAATTGTTGACGCACTGCAGAAAAGGGTTGCTGATGATGCTGATTCTCATTGTAGCAAGTATTAGAAGTCTGTCGTTATCGATTATGTTTTGCAGTGCAGTGATGGATGGTATTCGACACTAGATGTCAGGTGTTCATTGTTCTGTTGGAATTCACAGTAGAAATATAGGTTGCACCTTTTGAATTTTCTTTTAGGTGCAGGGTTCGGAGTAGATCATATAGAAGTGATCGCGCCTCTAATGTGAAGGCGGTCAAAAATATAGAAGTGATCGCGCCTCTAATGTGAAGGCGGTCAAAAATATAGAGGTGATCGCGCCTCTTTTGTGAAGGCGGTCAAAAAGTAATCATCATGACTCTAAATGAAGTCGGGGTGGTGATAGTGCGATTGATGAGCCATTGAGTAGGCTCACATTTTGTTCCTCCTTTAGGCACTCCTAAGTTATAATCTCTCGAACGGTCATGAACAGAATCGAGTGGATCTTGCTTGTAAGTTTTATGCAATGATTTTCGAAATAGGAAATGGAAATGAGAAATGAAAATGGAAATGGGAAATGAAAATGGGAAATGGAAATGGGAATGATTTTGAAATGAAGGATTAGAAATGGTTATGGGTTTTCGACTAGTATAAGCTTGACGATGATGCTGACATGGGCCTAACTATATGCATATGCAAATATAGACTTGACTGGACTGGACTGGACTATGCAAGCAGACTGGACTTAAAAGGATTGCCTATGCTGACATAGGGAATGCTAGCTTCGCTAGATTAGGTGTGATTGGCTTCGCCAGACTCGATGATATTGGGTTTTTATGGATCTAAGATGGGCTAGCTTCGCTAGACTCAAGGGTTTAGTGCCATTATGGACTTAATTGGGATGCTATAGATGTAAGGTAGGAGTAGCTTCGCTAAACTCGGAGGGTGCCTTTATGGTCTTACGGGTGACTAGCTTCGCTAAGTCTAAAGGGTGCCATTATGGTCTTAAAAGGTAACTAGCTTCGCTAGGTCAAAGGGTGCCGTTATAGTCTTAAGGATGACTAGCTTTGCTAGGTCAAAGGTTGCCGTTATAGTCTTAAGGGTGACTAGCTTCGCTAGGACAAAGGGTGCCGTTATGGTCTTAAGGGTGACTAGTTTTGCTAGGTCAAAGGGTGCCGTTATGGACTTAAGGGTGACTAGCTTCGCTAGGTCAAAGGGTGCCGTTATGGGCTTAAGGGTGACTAGCTTCGCTAGGTTAAAGGGTGTCGTTATGGACTTAAGGGTGACTAGCTTCGCTAGGTCAAAGGGTGCCGTTATGGACTTAAGGGTGACTAGCTTCGCTAGGTCAAAGGGTGCCGTTATGGTCTTAAGGGTGACTAGCTTCGCTAGGTCAAAGGGTGCCGTTATGGACTTAAGGGTGACTAGCTTCGCTAAATCAAAGGGTGCCGTTATGGACTTAAGGTGATTAGCTTGGCTAGGTTAAAGGGTGCCGTTATGGACTTAAGGGTGACTAGCTTCGCTAGGTCAAAGGGTGTCGTGATGGTCTTTAAGGGATGCTAGCTTCGCTAGACTTGATGGTTTGAACTTCGTCCTATACGGGTTTGGAAATAGACTGGATTAGACTTAGGAAATGAGTTGGGCCTTATATGAACCTGTTTTTGGACTTAATCCTACAGTGGTTTGAAGTTAGACTTGGAAATGCTCATGGGCTTGACGTTGAAAATGGAATAGACTGGGATTAGACTTAGACTGGGCTTGATATAAACTAGGGTTCACATATAGATGCAAATGGGCCTAGATTTGATTTGAACTAGACTTATATGGGCCTAATATCGACTCTAATGCTAGCGGTCCTAATATGAATGCATGGACTCAATATTTAGATGGACCTAATATGAATGCAAAATGGACCCTAATGCATGTGGGCCTAGAATGAATGCAAGATGGACCCTAATGCATATGGGCCTAAAATGAATACAAGTGGGTTGGATTTGGATGAGTAGATTGGATTGAAGGTGTTTGGACTAGGCTTAGAATTTCCGAAATTCATTTTTGGAGGGAACCCGTTTTTTATCTTTTGTTAGGAAAAGATGATGGATTGATTTTGAAAATATTTTTGTAAATGTCGTGTATGATTATGATTTGTAAATGTTTTTTTAAATTGGTTGAATATGGTAAGGTAAGATTAATAGGGAAGATTTATTGAACAACAAGGGAGAAGGTGGAAAGAGGTAGACATGCATGATGACTCTAACTCTACTATGACCAGCTTTCTAGATGCACTTTTTAGGACAGACTCGACCTTGCATGAAAAGACTGACCCCATTTTTTAAGGTGAAAATAGACGCAATAAGTTTTGAACAGTCAATGACTCTAATGCATGCAGACAATAACATTATACGGAATTTGCCACTACATTGCCTAAAGTGACGGAAAACGCGAGATGCACAAACAACACGCCACGTAGCAAAGGTGTGTGTGGCACAGTGTTGTGCGTCTGGCGCAGGGTCAATGCGTCAGGCGCATCCTCATGCGTTTAGCGTATTGATTCCACACATGTTTTCATGATAGTTTAGGCGATGTTTTGACAAATTTAGCATAAACTCAGGACGCAAAGACTTACACACTAACCATATCGAGTTTGACAGACTAACATTGACGCGAATGTGTTATTTTTAGACTCGAACAAAGGTCAAAAGACCAATAAGCATGGGACGAATAGACTGCGCGTCACACAAATGATGCGCGCGGCGTGCAGGATATGCGTCTGGGGCAGGAACGTTGCGCCAGGCGCAACCTAATGCGTTTATAGTGCGAAAAAAAAAGCAAAAGAAAAACGCACAAAGCAAAAAGAGAAAAAATAAGTGCAAAAAGAAAAAGCTAAAGGCAAAGAAATGAAAAGTCAAGCTAGGGGGCTTGCACACAAGTTGTACCTCTCATTCAAATCCTTCAACCCATCAAAACCTTATCCCATATAATCCAAATCCATGATCCTCCATTGGCCAAACCAATTAAACCTTCATCAAAACCTCAAGCCTTAAGCCTTTCAACCTTTCATCAATCCTAACTCCTTTTTCAAGGTATGTCCAAGCCCGCTAGGTTGAAAACCCGAAAGGGCGGCCTAGGCAAAAGTTAGGGCACAAAAAAAAAGAAATCAGATCCGGAACTACGAATGGTCTGATTCCGCAAGGATACGTAGGAATCCTCATCTCGAGGTCCGACCGCTTCAATAAAAAGATTAGTCAAGGTCTAATGATTTGGCTTTCTAGAATTTAGGAGCATAATTTCTTTCTAGATCCCGACATAGACTCGAGTCTGAACCTAGCCTCGTTAAAGCCTTTTCCCACCTATATTCATTTAAGTCACAAAATTTAAACTATTTTATTTTATTTTATTTTTCAATCCAAGCTCTCCTTGTCCCTGAAGGACTCTCCGACAATTCCATGGTTTCTGGCAATATATGACTTTGCCTAATCAGCTTCCCAAAGAATAAAACCCCAGTGACAACTTTGAGCGTTCAAGACAGATCAACTACATTACAATATCAGATCAAGTACATTTCAATCAAGGCTCGAGATGACTAATTCACGGCGAGCTCACCCAAGGTGGGGGGTTCCTTATGTGGTGGTGCCTCCAAATCAAACTCTCGAAAGTTGTAATCTGCTCGTTTACGGACCCCGATTATTTACTAAAAAATGATTTTCGAAAATCATTCTATCCATGCATGATCAATCTATCTCTCTACATATCCAGATCTTCTAACCTTGCAAAACCCTGACCTTGCATTACATTTCATACATTCTAGTCTTGCATAACCTGACCTTGCATGACGTGTCATCCCTTAGCTTTGCATAACCTTAACCTTTGCATAGCGTCTCGTGCATCCTTAGAGAGTCTAAGTTTGCATTATTGCATCATTATGTGCTTTATCTGAGTTGTTTGCACCTATCTGCTAACATCTTTACCTGCAGGTAATCAAATTGCTTGTAGTTAATGTCCTGCCTACTAACTTTGTTTTGCAGAGACCGACGTATATGGATCAGTTCTAAACTGCAGAGCGTTTAGAATCGTTCTCCGTCCCGACACCGTATACTTTGAATTTCGATTTCCTGAACCTCAATCAAAGTGGGGACGTCTGTAGACACATAATCGTGTCTCCCCATTTAAGGGTCCAATGATGAAACATACCGCGGTATTAGTTGGCGCGACCCAACGGAAGAGCAATCTAAATAACCAATCCAAAATTGTGTTTTGAAATGATATTCTAAAGCCCAATTAATTGTTCATGATTATTAATTATATTTTAAGCCCATAAAATGTTTTAAGTCCATTTAATAGCCCAATTAAATATTTATAATTGTAATAAATATTTTTTATAAATATTTTTATTATCTTTGATAAATATTTTAAATACAAATCAGATTTTTCTTCCGTGAAATTCAATCTCCGGATTTTAGGGATAAAGAATTATCTTCAAAAGACGCGTTTGATAAAAACTCGGAATATGCTGGAATATGCGCCGGAAGCGGGGGGTCGCACTCAGCGCGCCACGTGCGTCCAGCATATTGGCCAGAACACGTCATTCGCGTCAACGAGCGCCTAACACGTGGACTTGTGACTCGCCTAGAATCCCGGCGTCGCGCAAGTTTACGTGTGAGACGCAAGTTTCTTTATTATCTTTTTAAATACGTGTATACACGTGTACGGATTTGATTGGGTTGGCCACGTCGGGAACACCAATGTGCGCCTGACGCGTGGACGTGCGCTTGACACGTAGGCCTACGCCAGGTGCAGGTTGCCGCGTGAGGCGCACACTCCTTTTTCCTATAAATACTTGTGATTTCCCGAATTACAGACGGCTTTTCATTTATTATCTTTTACGAACACAAAATCCTTACGAACACTTACGAATACTATTACGAATCTCAAAATACTTCAATCATTTCAAATCAATTTCAATTCCTGATCATATTGCGTTCTTGGTTCCACGATTGCTCCGCCTAAAGATCGTTGCGCTCTTCAATCTAAGCCGCATAGGTATAATTCCTGAGGATCCTTGAATAATTCTATTATATTTATTGCCTAGAATTTACTAGCAATTTATTTCATGATGTAGATCTTTAAGTAATAATCGTTCTACTGTATATTCTAATCCCTTTTCTAGACTTTATTTTATATGCATATTATCATTATTCATGTTTATATATTATCATATGCTTGCATGATCACTCTGTTCATATTATATGATAGTCCTGCTTTATTGCTTTTATCACCCACATGTTATTTTTGCTAAACAAGATCTAAAGAACTGTTCTAATATTAATCATATTAATTTGCACAACCTACTAGGAACCTTGTAATATGATTGCATAATAACTTATTACTAAAAATATAGTCTTTTATGTATTTCCTGAACCAACCTAGACTAAATATTTTTAGGGGGTATAAAAATGTTATATGATTATTCTTTGGCATAAAATTTGTTGTGAATCGATATTTTATAAAGGCTAGTAATGGGCGAACTTGGTTCATTATGACCATATTCGTACCCTCACCCCCGAACTCAATCTTTGGTTCATTTTAACCATCTATGGAGTCTAGACGGGGAAATCTACATTGGATAAGTCCCACAATTTGTCCCTACGATTTCCCATATCCAATTAGGTTTATGATTCTTCCTAAAAAGAATTGTTGGCGACTTCTTTCAAAACATTTTTCAATAAAATCTTTAAAATGGGGTAGTCAAATCAAATACGCGCTCACACCGCGTCGGCGAAATAAAAACACACCTACAATGCCAAACTAACTGATCCGGTTTTCTAGAAGAATCGGATCAGTTAGTAATGTTCTCAATTAAAAAAAAGGTATCAGGCTGGATATCTCATGTTAGTAAAGTCAACCTAAATATCAATAAATAAATTATCTTGTCAGAAAGTAGGAAGCTTATTGTTATATTCCTTCACAAGAACTATTTGGGCACGTACCAAATTCAAGACTAAGTACAAAATGATTTCTTTAAATATTCACGCTAAAAGACCTTTGGCAACATACTGCAACAATAGTTGCATTTTATAGATCAACACCTTAGCCCTTTTGTAGCTGAGTGACCGTGTTGTCAACTCGATTAACATTGAACTTCACCTTAACCCTGCTGTAGTTGTGTGCCAAACCCAACTGATCTTTCTCTAAATCTCCAGGCTACACAAATTGGGAAGTGCAAGACATGCATAAGATACTTGTCCATAACCAACAAAATGTACAAAAAAGCTTAACAAAAAAGTACAAGAAAAGGCCTCAAATTTCCATAAAACAATTAGAACAAAAAACACCTTAAGATACATGATGAACCTTTTAAAGTGCAAACGCACACCACGTGGAAGCTCCATTTCAAACTCATTACATCTCGCATGCAATCTATCTTGGTGTTACTAAGTTCATCAACCCCACCCCTCTTTCATCCTTTTTCCCCATGAATGACTTAACATTCTATAATTTCAAGGTTATAACAAGGCAAATTTGTAGATGTGTCCGTGTTTTGTTTGTGAGAGTATATTCAAGAGTCGAGACATATCGAGCTTTGCATAATTTAGAACCGTTCAAAAAAAAATTTGGAGTAAGGATAAGACAAGGACTAAATGTTGCAATCTAAATCCTTAAAGCACTCATTGAATATTGGAGTAATTAGCAAGGAACGGTTACCTGTCGATAATGAAAGGAGCTATTATCATAAACATTAAGCACGGCAGGATCGGAGAAACATTGCGGTTCACGTAGCCCTCGCAACATTGCGGTTCACCGCAACATTGCAATTGCATATCAGATCAGAGAAACAGAAGGCCGAAAAAAATAGCAACTCACAAAATGAAGCTTACTATGAGAGCAGCTTATTTCATTGCTAACAAATGAAGAACAAGAAGGAAAACTCATCCATCAAGATGCGTAACGAATGAATTACGATCATCATTGATAAGCAACCTAAGCATAATATAAACAACAGTATGAGTGAGTGTGCAGCATAATATTGTCTTCTCCCTCTCTTACATGATGATGAATCTTCTTCTTATAGACGTTAAAGTAATGTGAGGGAGAGTGCGTGAGAACTGGGCCTTGTATTTGCGTGAAAATTGGGCCAACATAACTGATATGGTGGTCCACTTACTTGAACCGCATCAGTTTTTGTTAAATGATCCGGTTCAAGACCCAACCAGATCAGTTAATTGATCTTATAAATTGTTATTGAGTTATCGGATCCGGTTTTGGAGGAACCGGGTCTGTTCCTTTGTGTCATTTAGCGCTTATTCCACTAATTCTTATAAGACTCCCTCTTCTTGTGGTGCTCATTATTTCTTAACTTTAGTGGATGATTTCTCTCATGCCACTTGGGTGTATTTGTTGCAATAAAAACGAATGTTTATCAATCGTTTTGCTCCTTTTTTGCTATGATTGAATGTCAATTTGAGGTGCATGTGAAAAGGGTGCGCAGTGGTAATGGAACAGAGTTCAATTGTATGCTTGATTATTTCAATTCCCATGGCATTCTTTTTCAAACCACTTGTGTTGGCACTCCCCAACAAAATGGTCGTGTCGAACGCAAACATCAACATATCCTTAATATGAGTCGTGCTTTGATGTTTCAAGGCAACTTGCCTATTTCTTTTTGGGGTGAGCGTGTTCTTAGTGCTGTTTATTTAATTAATACAACTCCTTCTCGCTTGTTACAAAATAAAACTCCTTTTGAGCTCTTGTTTGGTGTTGCTTCTAATTTCGATGAATTAAAGGTGTTTGGTTCTTTATGTTTTGCTCATAATCAACGAGCAAATTAGGGGGATAAGTTTACTTCTCGTAGTTGGAGATGTGTGTTTGTTGGGTACCCATATAATAAAAAAGGGATGGAAGTTATATGCTTTGGACACTCAGGATATTTTTATTTCAAGGGATGTTTGTTTTTTTAGAATGAATTTCCTTTTCACAATGTTCAAGCTCCTCTTGCTTCATCTTGTGATATTGTGGGCTTGGATTGTGATTTGTTGGCACCATTGGGTGACGATGATGTTAATTGTGGCCCTTGTGAGGATCCCTGTACAGGGCCTCCTACTTTGGCCTCTATTGAGCCCTCTGCTGAGGCCATTGATGTTGGCCCTCTTGCTTCCCCGCTGCTGGTCCATCTGCCGCTGATGCTACTGGGCCTTCTGCCCCCGTTGGTCCTGGCCCGTATGCTCCGGTCCTACTTGGGCCTTACGCCGCCTGTTCGTTGGGCCCACCTTGCCCGGGTCCCTCTTTCCGCTGCTTGGGCCTTACGCCCGCTATCGTTGGGCCTCCCTAAAATGAGGCCACTACACTTGTTCCTCTTGAGTATAATGGCTCCATTCCAGACTCGGGTCGTGGTCGGCGTGTCAAACGCCCATCTGTTTTGCTCCGTGATTTTGTTACTCCTATGAATCCCACGCCGGGTCCATCCACTATTTCTCCACCTTCGTTCGGCTCCTCATGTACTCCTTATCCTTTAGAACATTTTGTGCCTGCTGAAAAATTTTCTCTGCGCCACCATATCTTTCTAGCAGCTAAAACTGCAGGTCAAGAACCCCGGAGTTTCAAAGAAGCCATGACTGGTGTCGGGTGACGTGAAGCTATACAGAAGGAGATTTCTGCTTTGGAGGCTATTGATACTTGGGTCTTGACTCCTCTACCTATTGAAACATGCTTTGGGCTGTAAATGGGTGTATAAAATCAAATATCATGCAGATGGTAAGGTGAAGCATCTCAAAGCACGCCTACTGATTTTTGGTAATAGACAGGTTGAGGGTCTGAATTATAATGACACTTTTGCTCCTATGGGGAAAATGGTGATTGTTCGTGCTTTCCTTGCCATTGCCGCCACAAAAAATTGGCAGTTGCACCAAATGGATGTTCATAATGCATTCCTCCACGGTGACCTTGATGAAGAAGTCTATATGAAGCCTCCTCCTGGGTTCCACGGTCATAAATCCGGCTTGGTTTGTCGCCTTCAGAAGTCTCTTTACGACTTACGTCAAGCTCCTCAGTGTTGGTTCGATAAGTTAGCCACTTCTCTCCACCGGTACGGCTTTATGCAACCATACTCTGACTATTCTCTCTTCACCCTTACTCAAGGTCCTATGCAGCTCAATGTTCTTGTTTATGTGGATGATTTGATTATTTCTGGGAACGATTCTTATGTTATCACTGCTTTCAAGCACTATTTGGGTGAGTGTTTTCACATGAAGGATTTGGGTCATCTGAAATATTTTCTTGGTGTTGAGTTGCTCGTAGTCCAGAGGGGATCTTCTTATGCCAACGAAAGTACATTCTTGATATTGTGGCAGAATCTGGTCTACTTGGGGATCGTCCTTCTAGTTTCCCGATGGAGTAGAACCACCATCTTGCCCTTGCTACCGGCACGCTTCTTGATGATCTTGAACGATATCAGCGTCTTGTTGGTCGCCTCATTTATCCCTCTTTCACTTTTCTGAACTTAGCTTATATAGTTCACATTCTTGCTCAGTTCATGCAGGTCCCTTGTCAAGAGCACTGAGCTGCTGCTCTTCGCACCGTTCACTACTTGAAGAGGTGTCGAGGGCGGGGCATTCTCCTTTGTGCTGATTATGACTTACAGTTGTCTGGTTGGTGCGACTCCGACTGGGCTAGTTGTCCTCTTACTATAGGCGCTCCCTCACTGGGTGGCTTGTGTTCCTAGGTCACTCTCCTTTGTCTTGGAAGACTAAAAAGCAACATACGGTCTCTCGTTCCTACACCGAGGCTGAGTATAAGTCTATGGCTACCACTACTTGTGAGTTGATCTGGCTTAAGGCTTTACTTGTAAGTCTTGGCATTACTCATTCCCGTGCTATGCGCCTCTATTGTGATAGTCAGTCAGCATTGTATATCGCACAAAATTCGGTTTTTCATGAGCGTACGAAGCATATTGAGATGGATTGTCATTATGTTCGTGACGCTCTTTAGGCGGGTGTCATCTCTACTCATCATGTTTCTACCACCGAACAGATTGCTGATCTTTTCACAAAGGCCAAAGGGAAACGTCTGTTTCACTATTTATTGAGCAAGTTGGGTATTTGTGACCTCCATGCTCCAACTTGAGGGGGGGGGGTGTTAGGCACCTTGGGCCTCTCTTTGTGTATAATGTATTTATTATTTTAGGATATCTCTATTATATAAGGGAAGGGGGGAGGAAGATGGTGTCCCCCTTTGAAAATACTAAATCACCCTTAATGATTTAATGAAATAAAAATATTACAAAAGAAACCAATTTAAGAACCCTTTCTCATTTCAACTTGCCATTCTAAATAAGCTAAAAATGGTATATGCATCAAATATTTCAATCAAAAAATAAAATGGACAAAATATCTTGACCTTTTTTTTATAAGAGAAGATGGTATACACTCACTACCTTTGATACTCTTTAATTCAGTCAAACCAACTCATTATGTCTAATCTTTTTGTGCAAAATTCATTCACAAAAAATTAATATTAAAATTCACCCACAACCTTTGTTAGTTTTTTACATTAGCGAATTAATATATTTAAATTCATCTAACTATTAATCTTCACATTTTAGTGTAATCACAACTATAGTACGGATGGAGTATATAATAGAATAACAAGTTTTAAAATTAGCGCACGCGATGCGTGCATATAATTCTAGTGTTATCATATTTCATGGCTTTTGTATTATAGGGTATCTTTAAATAAAATGTGTCAAATTTTGGGGGTTTTGTATGTTTTTTTTTTGTTTCTTTTCTACAAGATAAGACGAAGTTCAGTGTAAGTAGGGGGAAAAATTAGAGATCCCTCTTTACAAAGGGTGAAACTCGATCTCAGGATCTCTCTATTATATAAGGGAAGGGGGGAGGAAGATGGTGTCCCCCTTTGAAAATACTAAATCGCCTTTAATGATTTAATGAAATAAAAATATTACAAAAGAAACCAATTTAAGAACCCTTTCTCATTTCAACTTGCCATTCTAAATAAGCTAAAAATGGTATATGCATCAAATATTTCAATCAAAAAATGAAATGGACAAAATATCTTGACCTTTTTTTTTATAAGAGAAGATGGTATACACTCACTACCTTTGATACTCTTTAATTCAGTCAAACCAACTCATTATGTCTAATCTTTTTGTGCAAAATTCATTCACAAAAAATTAATATTAAAATTCACCCACAACCTTTGTTAGTTTTTTACATTAGCGATTAATATATCTAAATTCATCTAACTATTAATCTTCACATTTTAGTGTAATCACAACTATAGTACGGATGGAGTATATAATAGAATAACAAGTTTTAAAATTAGCGCACGCGATGCGTGCATATAATTCTAGTGTTATCATATTTCAAGGCTTTTGTATTAT
This sequence comes from Beta corolliflora, assembly GCA_947648045.1. Taxonomy (NCBI): domain Eukaryota; kingdom Viridiplantae; phylum Streptophyta; class Magnoliopsida; order Caryophyllales; family Amaranthaceae; genus Beta; species Beta corolliflora. The sequence continues at coordinate 28,388 of CANSZD010004053.1, forward strand.
AGGGTATCTTTAAATAAAATGTGTCAAATTTTGGGGGTTTTGTATGTTTTTTTTTTTGTTTCTTTTCTACAAGATAAGACGAAGTTCAGTGTAAGTAGGGGGGAAAATTGGAGATCCCTCTTTACAAAGGGTGAAACTCGATCTCAGGATCTCTCTATTATATAAGGGAAGGAGGGAGGAAGATGGTGTCCCCTTTTGAAAATACTAAATCACCTTTAATGATTTAATGAAATAAAAATATTACAAAAGAAACCAATTTAAGAACCCTTTCTCATTTCAACTTGCCATTCTAAATAAGCTAAAAATGGTATATGCATCAAATATTTCAATCAAAAAATAAAATGGACAAAATATCTTGACCTTTTTTTTATAAGAGAAGATGGTATACACTCACTACCTTTGATACTCTTTAATTCAGTCAAACCAACTCATTATGTCTAATCTTTTTGTGCAAAATTCATTCACAAAAAATTAATATTAAAATTCACCCACAACCTTTGTTAGTTTTTTACATTAGCGAATTAATATATCTAAATTCATCTAACTATTAATCTTCACATTTTAGCGTAATCACAACTATAGTATGGATGGAGTATAAAATAGAATAACAAGTTTTAAAATTAACGCACGCGATGCGTGCATATAATTCTACTATTAATATATGTAAGGCCCATTAGCTTGTTATTAGGTTGTATTTATTGTTGATCATGGAGCAATACAACCAAGGAAAGTTATTCCCAACACAGACCTCCTATAATATTCAATTCAAAAACATTATTAATCAAAATTTTAACGGTAATAAAATGCCAAATTAAATATTCTCATGATCTGCCCATTTGAATTTCATGGCAAACAAAGTAAAAGAGTTGTTGAAAATACAGGATTTTGGAAGCATACGAATTAAATGCACCTTCAGTGTCTTAATTCACATAAACAAGTCTATGCTTACGATAAAAAATTGTGGTACATCCTTCATCAAGATAACATAATCGTGAAGCAACATATAATTAGTGCTTGACCAAAATCCCTTAATTAACAGCTTAACTCCATTACAACCTCAGAGAATCTTGTCGGAAAGCGAGAGTAGTCGCCGGAAAAAGTTAGTCGGAACAGATGGCATGTCACCCCTAAACTTACAATGTCTTAAGTAATAGAAAGCTAGACCCAACATAAATCCTTTAAATAGCACCATGTAGAATCAGGTCCGGCGCTGGGGGTTGGCAAGTGGGGCAACCGCCAAGGGCCTAGACTCTTAAGAGGCCCTAAATCGAAAATGTTATTATACAAGTGAACACTGTTTTATGGAATTATGGGTAAAGGCCCAAAATATGAAAAGCTAAAAAAATTTACTGCCTTCTTCTCCTAGCATTAATATATAGGTGTTCAACTGCCTAGGCAACTATTCCCATTTATTGAGAAAATGATTTAACTCGGATCCCTGTCGCTCTTGGATCCTCTAATTATACAACGTTTCCATTCTCTTCCATTGGGATACCATATCCCCCAAAAAATATTAGGGCCTTCCCGCCAGGTCCCTAAGCCTATCGTGTCTAATCCTAACCACATCAAGTGACAGTGTGGTCGGTATCCCGTCAAACTCCTCATTAAGCTCGTCGTTGGTGATTACATTAACGCAAGATATGTGAGGGTCCATGCTATGAGGGACCTTCGCACGGTACCTAATCCGAAAGGCTAAGATTAGGAATGCATACATGAAGAATGTTGGTAGCACAAGGTGTGGGCATATGACAATAGCCATGAGTACAATGTGGACTAGGATGCTAGATGGTGGGTTAGCCCAGGTTTGGATACCATTGAGCTAACGAGCTAAAGTGGCTACTTTAGATAGCCCATGACCACCCAAAACCAGTTGACCTTGCTCTTCCTCATGCTCCATATGTGGGTGTCTGAACCATGCACGTATTGGACCACCTCTAGGCTCAAAGGTGGCTAAGCCCGAGCTAGCCTAGCAATCACAATCTTCAAAACTGTGTGGCGCAAGATATCTTGTTACGCTTGGCCCAATGGACACACATAGTACATCCTAGGCAACATTGAACTTGAGTATTCTTGAAGAAGCTAGACTGATCCAGGAGGAGCAAGTAAATCTGATGCTTATCTTTATTTCACCCATCCTCCGTGCCCCATCGGGAGCAATACGGTGAGCGGGCATCTGTTTGAGTAAACCGGATTTGTGTCAAGGGCTGATAAACATACTCGTAGCTTCCCAATTAAATACCCCAATAGTGAGAACGGTACATGGGTCTTACACGTCCCATATATACTTCTCGTTCCACCGAGGATTGAACCGATCAAAAATAGTACGAGTACGAACCCGCTCGGTTCGTACTTAGCTACCACATAAGCGTACGTGGTACCACGGTCCACGGGTCCCATCCTTTTTTTTTGACTGAATGGTCCCATCCTTGGTTTCGACGGGCAATAAATTGTTGGCCCAATGGATCCCAACCTCAAGCAACCCAATGGGAGGTTTGGCTAGTTGCCTAGTTGAGGCTCGGACATTGCTATTCACGTGAGTCACCTTATCAAGCACGTGATAGCCACCCTCAATGCAAGTTCGGAGGTGGATTCTCCGAGCGTAACGCTTCTTCTTCTCATCCTCCCCAACCAAATTAAACCATCTTGATTTCAGCTGGGCCCGATCATATATCCTCCATTTGATGCTCGCCACGTGTACCTTTGCATACCCAACCGATTGTCCGCTTGTAACATCCTCAACTGTCACCACCAAAAAAGGATCAAATGGCTCTGCAACTACCACTAGTGCAAAATTGGCCTAAAGTATCACCCCAAAAGTGTTACTTAAAGGCCTAAAAATAGGGGTGTTCATTATCGGGTACCCGGCTTTCCGGGTACCCGCTTTTGCGGGTAGTAAAAAGTCGGCCCATGGCCCGACCCGGGAAAACCGGGTACCCGCTTTTTGCGGGTCGGGTCACAGGGTACCCGGATTCAATTTTTTTCAATGATCTTCTAACTTCTTGTTACATCAATCCACAAGTAATTTTATCAAGAATTCTGTAATCTCAATACTTTAGTACAATTTCAACAAATTCAAAATCATTCAACAAAAATAATTCACAAAACAAATTATGATTCCTGATAGTTTGAGTTGAACTCTTTCCCCTCAAAAAAAAAGATCACCTCTAATTCACAAAACAAACCCACGCAAAGTGATATTTGAGATTTATGATTTCATCTAATTCACAAAGCATACCCACGCGAGAAATTTGAGATGGAGGCACTGCTGGTTCAAATTTCTTGTCTTTTTTTCTCCGAATCTGAAATATGTCGCCGGAATTTCTTGTCTTTTGGGTTCACTGGCCACTGAGACAGGAGAGAGAAAGTGAAGAAGAGATTTTGAATCCTCTTGGAGAAGAAAAAATTAAACCTTCACAGTGAGCAGAGTAGTAGACATAGTATAGTACTTGTTTTGGTCATTAACCTGAATTATCTATGGTTATAAACTTAATTTATAATTGTAGCTCGGAGAGGAGAACTAAAGAAGGAGAGAGAGCTGCCAGGAGAGTGAAAAAATAAATCATTTAAACAAAACCCCATACACAGATAAACTTGCATGTCTAGCAGAATACAGAAGCTTCCAAACACACACAAAAAAAGCTAACGGGTTTTCGGGTACCCGATAGCCACATTAGATCGGCCCATGACCTGACCCGACTTATCCCGGGTCGGGCCAGTTTTGAAAATGTGAAAAAAATACCCGATTATTTTGAACCGGGTCGGCGGGTCATCGGGTCGGGTACTTTTGAACACCCCTACCTAAAAGTGTTGCTTTAGGCAATAGATAACACTTGTATAAGTGAAACATCAGCCCATGCTACCTATTCACTAAGGTAACACTTTCTAATGCTAATGTTTCACTTTCTCAAGTGTTACTCAAAATTCTCTAATGAACACTTTTTTTAAACTAATAATGTAGCATTTTTATAATGTTACTCATAATCTTTTATGTAACACTTTTTCATCTATAGTAGCATTTTCTATGTCATCTCTTGAATTATAGTAACGCTTTATTAGATATTATGTATCATTTTAAGTCAGCATATGTGACCTTTTATTAGTTATTAGGCAACACTTTTATTAGGTAGCTTTATGGTAACACTTCTATTTCACATGTCTTATAGTATCATTTTTTAATTTGTCGGCACATATACAATGATAATAATACTAAAACTTACAAACGTAATTAACGAAGAGGAAATAGAATGATATTATAGTTGTAAATGAGTACAACTACTCAATGGTCATAGCAAAATATGAGCCAAAGAGTAGTATTGATCAATTGAAAACATACTATAGCGTTCAAAATATAAATAGTTGATCTGAAAATCCAATCATAATATATGCAACTCTCCCAAAAAAACCTAAATCAATCTTTAGGTGATTTCTTTCTTTCGTATTTAATTCCATCGTCCTATCCATGCATATATGTTTCTTTTAGGAGGGGAGAAGGCGCCTAAGATCTTGGCTATCCCACGTCTGAAGTTACGGAGAACAAAGCCTTCTTTATATAGAGGTGGACACCTCAACCAAGTAGAGGCCTTTTGGGTAGGACTTTGGTCCTGCAGCAAAGCGAAACCTTGCGGGCTAAGGTTCAAAGATGACAATATCTACTAGTGGGCTCCTGCACACCTAGGGTGTTACAAGGACGATAACAACATAACTTTTGTTAGTGGGGGCGTTAGTTATCTGGCTGCCAAGATTCTTCCTCATACCCTTGCTTGTCAGCTAATCCGAACTATGTTTGCCATGGGAGTATGGTGGTATCATCGTCATGGATGTTCTGTCATTTCTCCTTATCGTACGGGATAAGTGATAAGATTGAGATATATTACTCTCTAGTATAATTTTGTTTCAAGAACTTTATACTCAACTCTCCCTCGTTATCAAAGATCTACTTCCTGAACTTTGACTGATATCGTTCTGGTTTGCTTTGCTTTCCATGACCGTTTTCACAATTGGTACCCCTCCTTCTAGCACCAAGTTGTTTCGGTTGTGAAATGGGTGACCGCTTTATGTTGCAAGCCGCGACCGCGATGGAAAGCCTCGCGTGGTCGTCACGGAAACCCTGCAAGACAGCGAACGTAAACTACCCCCGGGGGTGCCAAGGTGCCCCCTTCGATGGTCAAGTCAGATATATGGCCGATATCAGGGTTGATGTATTTGTAGTGGTACTATTCACTCTTGGATGTCTTGCATACTTGGTCCATGCGTACGACCTTCGTCTAGCTAACTGTACGTACAGATTAATCCACGTGTTTGTCCGGGAGTAGGGATGGTAGTGGAGCGGGTTAAGTAGGAGACCCGCCCCATCCCCGCCCAAGTGGGGCGGGGATGGGTCTAGGTTTGGCGGGGATGGGGCGGGGATGGGGATTAAAATAGTACCCGCAATGGGTGGTGGAGCGGGTGTGGATTTTATGCTATACCCGCCCCATCCCCGCCCACCCCGCCCCATCCCCACCCACCCCGTCTCACCCCCGCCCACCCCGCATATTTATCATTAAAATTCTATTTATATACTTATATTATTAATAATTTTATCTTGCAAAATATAAATATGTGGGTATGACGCGGGTACGAAGCGGATGTGGATACTCATGCGGGTGGTGAGGTGGAGATGAAGTGGGTACGACGCGTGTGCGGGTACCCATGCGGGTGGTGGGGCGGGGATGGGTATAAATACGTATCTGGTGGGGCGGGGATGGGTCTGAAATTTTCCCCCGCAATGGGTGGTGGGGCGGGGATGGGGATGAGAATTTTATGCGGGTGCGGGTGTGGAGGTACCATCCTCCGCACCCGCCCCGCCCAATTGCCATCCCTATCCGGGAGGACCATGGTCGCTATGGGACCTGACGACCTTTATCACTTACTGACTGACCTTGAGATTATTATTAACTTCTCATCGTGTTTGTCATTGTACTCACGTCCGATATGGTAGTGGCCGTGATGATAGTTGGGTTTATACTCATACAATACTACTACTTAGATTTTCCGAAGGATGCCCTATGAGTCTTAACAAAAGGAATCCCACCATACTTGACCGAAAGGTCGGGTAGAGCTAGAAACGTAGGAGCAAGGCTGAGCTCTAGATCATGCAAGAGCCACTTATAGCCTTAGAGTTAGAGGTTGTGGTTAGACCATATAGGCATCTCTTGATTAAGGTTCATTATAATCAACCGTGAATATTTTCTTTCGAACTAGCATCCGCATTTATGATACGTCTAAGACATGAGACAACAAGGGAAGAAGACTATCTTTGAGGCTGTTTGGGACAAGATCATTGGTTGTTCATGAGAGTGTATGATATCGGCAATATGGATCTCCACGAGAAAGGATAGGAATCTAACAATTAGATACATTTAACATAGTCTTTGTGTATATAAAATATTGTATACATAAATGTTGTTTGGTGTTTAGACAAATCGTATATGTTTGTGTAATTGTGTCTAAATAAATAGTGTTTTTATTGTGTTTTAGTTTTTTTTTCTCTTGTTTGTTACTTTACAAACACAAATCTATGATATGTTCATGTACAAACACTATGTTTGTGTATTAGATCCCTATAATTTATGGAGCTCCTTTAAACTAGGCTATCTGCGTAAGCAAAGGGGTATTTGTAAACCTCGGCTTGGCTTATTAGGAGCTCAACATCCTCATTAATATTACCGATCTGATAATCATCTATGCTCTGTATTTTTCAGTTAAATAAGTAACTAGTACTTTTGTTACACCCCCAAATTACTCACTTTAAAATAAATAATAGATAAATAATATTTGAGTAATTTAGGACTATTACCGCCACGTGACTATCACGCTTTCGGCAACTAACTACTTAACTTTCAGCGTTAGACTTTGACCAAAATAATAATAACTCTTTATTTTAAAAAAATAATTATTGTCTCAAACTTAAAATAAATAAAACATCCTATACTAGGTGAGATCCCCTCCTAGTATGCTCCCATGCACATCGAAAATTCACCTGCAAAACTGCTTACCAAAAGGTAAACAGGGCAAAGCCAAATAGGAAAAAGGAAATACGCGTCAATATAAAACTAAGTACGAAATGTACTAGATAAGTAACGCATTTCCTAGTTCGTAACATTTTACATTTTGAAAATCCATCACTAATAATTCAACGATAACTTTTAGGAACAAACTCTTTTCAAATAATTTGGATTAAAATAATCTTGAAAACAATTCCTTTTCTTATCTCCCCTTCCTTTACCTAAGTGTGCACACCCCCAAGCTAGTCATCCCATTACAGATCTATATCAAGAGGTAACAATAATTGCCAACAAGTGGACTTACAAGCATGAACCTTCTTGAAATTAATCAAGCGGTAAATAATAATAATATGACTTGTAAGTCACGAATAAATCCTCTTTAGGTCAATCAATTTCATCTAAAATGGCAATGATTTTGTAGTGATTGAAGCACACAAAGATATTATATCATTAACGCCTAATTATAAGATTTTGAACCTAAAATCACGGAATTTTGCATTGATTTGGACGGATTTGGCCAAATCTTTTGAAAATCGAACAACTTAGTGCCACTTGTCTCTTCCTTAGACCTTGTGCACATAAGCAAAAACATTGGTGTTTAATTGACACATCGGATTTCATTACATTGCTTAAACGATAGATAAGCAAATTTTCTAGCTTTATACTTCCTCCGTTCCAAATTAAACGCAACAATTTAGAGGGCACGGACTCCTAGTTGAAATTTCTTAAGGGGTGATTAGAAAAAGGGAGGGGTATGTGATTAGTTTAATTAAGCACCACCACCAAATGCCACCACCACCTTTGCCACAACCTAATCCACCAAGGCACCACCACCACCGAAACTACCACCACCACCCCCACCAAAACAACCACCACCACCAAGACACTACCACCACCGAAACTACCACCCCCACCGAAACAACCACCACCACCAAGACACTACCACCACCACCACCGAAACAACCACCACCACCAAGACACTACCACCACCACCACCGAAACAACCACCACCACCACCACGTCACGTGCAACACCACCGAAACGCCACCACCATCAAAACACTACCAACACCACCGAAATCCACCACCAATTTCACCACTAACACCACCGAAATCCACCACCAAACCCCAATTTCACCACTAACACCACCGAAATCTATCAAAAAAAAAAACCTAAATACACCACCACAAAGCAAAACTACAACCTTAACCACCGAAATTCCAAACCCCCTTTTTAATTTCATCATACGCCATTCTTAGGACTTCAAGTTATGGCGAGAGAAAGAGATGGAAGAGAGAGAGAGAGATCTGCAGGAGATACAAAGATCGAGAAGAGAGAGTGGCGAGGAGAGTGGTGGGGAAACGCCTATCTCCAAAAGATAAAGATGTTGATGTTGGAGTGCCCGAAATCTTGGACGCCGGAATCTTTTGGAGTAACAAGATTTCTGAGAGTGGTGAGGAGAGAGAAGATGGTTTGTGATGGTGGTGGTGGTGCCCGAAATCTTGGAGGCCGGAGATAGGATGGTGGCGGTATGAAGATGGTGGTGGTGGTGATGGTGGTGGTGGGGTGGTGGTGGTGACGGTAGAGGAGAAATTTGAGGTGGGTGGGTTTGAGGAGAGAGAATCTCAAGGTGGGTGATGATGGAGGTTTAAATGATGAAGATGGAGAAAAGTGGTGGTGGGTGAGAGTTGAGGAGATAGAAAGAGGAAGATGATTTGGATTTGTATTTATTTAATTAGTATGATAAGATCTTATTAAGGGTTTTATTAGTTTTCATTAGGTATAATTAAGTATGGTTTAATTTTTTAGTAAGGGTATTTTTGTAAATTCACACCTAAAAAACTTACTAAAAATAGAAAGTTTGGAATTGTTGCATTTAATTTGAAACTTCCCAAAACGGAAACTGTTGCGTTTAATTTGGAACGGAGGAAGTATAATATAATGATGATAATGATAATGATAATGATAATGATTACCTATTCTAATAATTTGTGTTAAAATATTCGGTTTTTTCACCAAATACCCCTGACAAATAAATTTATTCACCAAATACCCCCACTTTTTTCAAAATTCACCAAATACCCCCGACCTTTAAAAAAATTCACCAGATACCCCTGACATTTCAAAAAATACCAAAAATGCCCTTTTTGGCTAACAGACGTTAGTAATCCGTTAATTAATTAACTAATTAACCTAAAAAACCCTAATTAGACCCTAATTAAACCCTAAAAACCCTAAAACTCTAACTAACCCTAAAACCCTAACTAACCCTAAACCCACCCCCAAGCCCACCACCCTCCCACCCCTTTGAGCCCCACCACCCCTACCCCTCACAACCCCAACCCCACCGGCCCCCTCCCCGCCGCCGCGCCTCCCCTCCCCCACCCCCGACATCCCGCGGCTCCCCCACCCCCGTCGAATCCTAACCCCACCCCCCACCCCCCACAACTCCAACCTCACCGGCCCCCTTCCCCTCCCCCGCCGCGCGTCCCCCTCCCCCACCCCCGGCATCCCGCAACGCCCCCCCACCCCGTCGACCCTCTAGCGGCTCCCCACCCTTGTCGAATTCCCCCCCCCCCCTCCCCGCCCCCGTCGAATCCTAACCCCACCCCCCTAAACAAACCACGCGGCCCCACCCCTTCCCCCTACCTCCGCGATTTCGCATCCATCACCACCCCTCGAGCAATCTTAGGCAAATCGAGATTTCGGATGCACCGGCTTTTTCGCGGAAATCGAAGGGGTTGGGGTGTTTTTCGTGGAAGTGGAACAACCCGAAGGTCCAGGCGGGGCCGGGGAGGGGGCCGGGAGGGGGGCTATTTTGGTGGGGCGGAATGGGGAGTGGGTGCGGCGTGGGTTGTTTAGGGGCCGGGGGTGGGGGTGGGGTGGGGTTAGGATTCGACTGGGGGTGGGAGGCTGATGGATGTCGGGGGGTGGGGGAGGGGGAGGCGCGACAGGGGGGGGGGAAGGGGCTGGTGAGGTTGGAGTTGTGGGGGTGGGGGGTGGGGTTAGGATTCGACGGGGGTGGGGGAGGCTGCGGATGTCGGGGGGTGGGGGGGAGGAGCGGCGGCGGGGAGGGCGGGTGGGGTTGGGGTTGTGAGGGGTAGGGGTGGTGGTGGGTGGGGGTGGGGTGGGAGGGTGGTGGGCTTGGGGGTGGGTTTAGGGTTAGTTAGGGTTTTAGGGTTAGTTAGGGTTTTAGGGTTTTTAGGGTTTAATTAGGGTCTAATTAGGGTTTTTTAGGTTAATTAGTTAATTAATTAACGGATTACTAACGTCTGTTAGCCAAAAAGGGCATTTTTGGTATTTTTTGAAATGTCAGGGGTATCTGGTGAATTTTTTTAAAGGTCAGGGGTATTTGGTGAATTTTGAAAAAAGTGGGGGTATTTGGTGAATAAATTTATTTGTCAGGGGTATTTGGTGAAAAAACCGTAAAATATTACTCGTATAGAGCTTACTCAACAAGCTTAGATTTGAAAAGGCAAAGCTTACTGAAGAAGCTAACGATTGTGAATTTGTAATGTAGCAGTAGCACAGCCTAGTCTGCTTAGTATAGTAGAGCGGGAAAATATAAGGCAAAAGCAACACCCAATCACACTCTTCACTCTTATCACTCGTCACTTCTCATCTCATCATCCTTGTTCCTTCTCTCTCTTCAATTCATCTTCCTCTTTCAAAATTTGAACCTCCTTAAAACTTCTCTCTTTCAAAATCTCAAATAACTATTATCATCATCATCATCATCATCATCATCAATGGCTACTGCGTCAGAAATTCAGTTGCCGGACAAAGTCGACGAACAGCTTCGTGCGATTTGCGCCAAGAAATCAGTGACTTTAGAAAATGATGCTGCGAGAAAGCTTCTATTGGAAGTCAAAGAGCAAGAATCGTTGAAACTTCTCAGAATAATTCGTAATTCAACTAAAGTTGTCAGTTTGAGCGGCTTCATCACTTATTTGGTCAATAAATTACGAAATTGCCCTTCTCCTCGTTCTCCTCTCTCTGCTCCTCCTCGTCTTCCCCTCTCTAATAGTCCTCAAGGTTTCTCTATTATCTTTCTCTCTTTACGATCGTGTTTTTATTTTACTTTTTTTTAAAATACGAAATTCTTATCATATTATTTGGGATTAATTGATTCTAATTATACAACCTTTTACCGATTAATTTCTACTAAGTCAACCTTTCAATTATTCTTGAATAATGCAACCTTTTGGGGTATTTGCTTTTAATGGGCTTTGAACTTTGAAGTGTTGATAATCAGTTTGTTTGGTAAGCCACATTTCCCAACTCGTCCATTTTTCCTTTCCCTTGCCTCCATGCCCCTACTTCTATGGTAAGAATTAATGTTTTAGACCTTTTTGAGTCATTTTGACTCACTAGAAGTAAATAGGGTATAAATGTTGCATTATTTATGAATAATTAAAAGGTTGGTTTATTATTAAATTAATCACTTAAAGGTTGTATTATTAGAATCAATTATTCCTATTATTTGTGGAAAAGAGGTTGAGGTTTGAAATTTTGTACTAATTTGGATTTTTTGTATGATATATATGTCGGCGTAAATTTGTTTTTCTAGTAGTAATTTCTATGACGAAATGCATCTAAGATGATCATTTTTTATAGCTATTTTTTAATTATATTCTGTAGCATAATACTATATTTCTGCTATCTCTTGGAAATTTTATGAAATTATTAGTCAACATTAGTTGAGGTCGGATAATTTGGACAAATTTATATGAAATTTATAATTAAATGCATCAGATATTATAAAATTTAAAAATTGTAAACTATATTTCTACTAGTCAATCTGCTATGTATGGAGTAGCATTAGTTTCGATCAAGTTGACAACTTTAGTGATTGTTCTGCTCATTTTTTGTCATATTGTTTATTTGAAAAGATTAAAGGTTTGGAAAATTGGATTGATTATTACGGAGTATGATTAATGATTAAGTAATTGTTTGTTAGAAATTCGTCTAAAATTATCCTTGAAAGGACAAAAAAAACGAATCATGATCGCTGTGCTGGCATGTTTTTGAACTATTAAGAGCATCATTAATGGCAAGCTAATTGTCAAATTAGCTTGTTAAGATTTCAAGCTAATGTTCTTTTTTTGCTACTTTGTGCTCCAATGGTTAGCTACTAGCTTGCTACGTAAAGAGCCCCATTTCCTCAATTAACTATCTAAATTTGTTAATCATCTTCCTCTGTTTGGTAGTTTTTTTCTCAAGCAAATTAGCTTGGGCAAGCTAATTTGCTTTGCCAAGCTGATTGCATATTTAATCCCCAATGGTCAAGCTAGTTGCTAGAGACTTTTTAAAAATTGCAAGCAAGCCCTTAGCTATAATCGTTGGAGATGCTCTAATGAGTAGCAAGTAGTAGTATCAATCTCAGTTATTTGAATCTTAGAATTTATTTTGATAAAGTTGGTAAGTGATCATCTTCGTTTGTGCTCTAATCAAATTTTCAGTTGAACTTCAGTTTTGGAAGAAGAATTTTTCTGTCTTGTTGCCTATTTGTTAATCTGTGCAGTAGTGGTACATCCATGGCTAGCATGCTTAATGATTCGAATTAGTGTACCTAATAACATGTTGACTAATAAAAAGCTTGTATTTACAGGGAATACTAGTAATGAAAATAAACGGAAGAGGGACTCTGAGTGTTCCGGTATGTGATATTTGAGGGCATAGCTATATATTTTTCTTTTCCTAGAAGAATTTTATCTAAGTCCCTTGGTGATGTGATTTCAGCGAGGCGGGTGTGTTACTTCGGGTCGCCTACTCCGGTTCCTTCTCTGGTGGAAGAGGGGGTGCTGGATCCCCCAAAGAGTACTTTGGTTCCTACTCTGGTTGAAGAGGAGGTGTCTGATCCCCCAAAGAGTGCGAGTGATCTTGTGTTGGATGAGCTTGAGAAATTGGAATTCCGAAAAACTTTCCTCATATTGAATTACACTGGGGGGTAATGTCTAATCCTACCTCTTTTGTTGATTTGATTTTCAATTTCAAAACCTAAGGTTGTATATTTGTGCAGTGGGAAACTGGAGAATATTGTTTCTGCTGAACAAATTCGAAGTTATCAAAGTCTTGCAATGAGGGAATTTGAGATCCAGATTTGGAATGACTTTGGCAGAGTTTATTGCGGAGAAAAGAGGCGCATCAAGGTTACGTGATGCTTTAAATTTCCAGTCTTTTTGTAATTAGTCATGTCAGATGAGATTTGATTGAGGCTTAGATAATGGCTAGTACAATGAGCTAATTTATGGATGTGGTAATTGTCAATTATGAGCTATGAACCTTGCCTTTATCGAGTGTTAGAAGAAAACTTTTTCCGCATTAGACCCTATTCTCGTCACCTTCAACTTATTTAAACTGAACTAAACTTATATTAACTGAAAATTATAATCATTTCTACACTTTAAGTGAGGAGAATAAAGTCTAGTATAATCATTTCTACACTTTAAGTTACATGTATTATAAATGGATATACTACACTTGAAACTTAGGTTTCTTTGGACTCTTTCAGTCTTATTTGTTGGATCCTTGACGCTCCAACATGAGTATGACCACTTGACAAGTTGACACTTTGTATTAATGTTTGACACCAATACCCTAGTCAGAGTATCAGGGTAAAACTTTGCTAAATGTTCAGCAGACTGCCATAGCACATTGGTTTGCTTCTAAATTTCTAACGGAAGCATCGCTATTTCTGATTGATGAACCTTCCATTCTATCATTTTAATGGAACTAATTCTTTTACAAGTAAAAGGTAATTTTAAACTTTTGTGCATGTGGTGCAATATAATAGTAGAAACAAGGAAATAGGTACTGGTCATTGTCATGTTTTCCTGGGGTTTTTATTACTGCTGAGTATGATGGGTTGGTATGTTTCGTACACTTTTTGAGCATTACAGCTCATAAATTGGACAACTGCAGAAAGGTACTACTATCATTGTCATGTTGACGCAAAAGGAAATTGTAGCTTCAAGGTACTGCTATCATTGTCTTAGTTCTTACTGTTGTTGCTTACACGCAAGCCTCTGTTTAGATAAAAATATCTTTAGAGGATGTCTTCTTTTGTCATTCTCTTGAACTTCATGAGCAACTCAATTCTTACTGTTCCTCAATATGTAGTATGAAACTTATTGATCATGGTATGGCACATAAATCCTTGGGTTTATGGGAAATTTATAAAACACTATGACTAGTAAGAACAGTATTACCTAATTCGCCTTTTGAATTCGCCAATTCGCCCAAAATGGGCCAAAAATGAACCAAAACCGGCCATGATTCGCTTTTCTCAATTCGCACTTCGCGGGGGAATTAGGGAATTAGGTAACACTGAGTAGGAAACTAATGGAGTGATTATTGATTTGTGAGAAGCTCATTGACGTGGCTTATACTCCCTCTGTCTTTTTTTAGTTGCTTTACGAGATGCAACTTCAAACACCAATATGTTGAGTCACATATTTGAAAAAATTATATATTTAGAAAATACAAATTGGGACTAATCAAACAAGATCCAACATGACTATATTTTTTCTTATGTATACAAACTTAAAGACAATCAAAGTTATCATGTGAATAGTGCTCACGGTCAAAATGTAGCAACTAAAAAAAGACAGAGGGAGTATTGTTTAGCTGTTTATTCTATTTTGCCATTTTGGAGAGCACGTGTTCTCTGTTTGGTTATACTTTTATTGTTTTCTTTGTAACGATTTATAAGTTGGCGACTCTTTTATCTTTTTGATGCAGGGTCCATTTTTGAACAAAGCAGCTACTCTCTTGCAGAAAACTGTTGGAGATGAAAATGTTCTGATAGTGAAGTTCATGGAGCAAGAAACAGAGAACATAAGAACTGATTCTATCCAGAAAAGTCCGGCCTTTAATATGGCTGTTGAAGATGGAATCTTTGTTGGTAGAAAATGTTATTGTTTCTTTGGTGAGTTTTTCTTGAATGATGGATACTTGAAGACCAATAAGCTTTACAAATGTTTTTATTGTAAATAGAATGCCATATTGGGTCCCATCCCAAACATAATGATATAGCTTGAGGTTTCATGATAACTATTAGCCAACAATAGCTGCAAGTAAGATAACCATCAATGTCAAAGATACTTGATTTAACTCTATATTTGTCCCATGTTTTGACCTTTTATTGTCCACAACTTTGTTCATTGAGTTTTGAGGACTGATATAGCAACTGTTGGGCTTAGTGAGGTTGCTTTAATTGGCAGCCCCTTATGATTACAACCTAACTAACTTGGTGTTCTACCTGAAGGCAGATAGTTGTAAGCTAAAGGTATTGAAAACATAGAAAGGTTCCTAAATGTTCAAAGTTCTGTTATGATCAAATGTACTCTCTTTGCCTCTAAAAGATTGCATCAATTTCCTTTTTAGTATGTCTCTAAAAAATTGTTCCATTTGCTTTCAAGGCAATATGTTCCCTGCTATCCCTATCTACTTTTTTCACTACCCTAACAAAAGTCATATTCATATATCTACTTAACACAACTCCTAAACACTTTGTTTCTATTAATGAACATGGAAGAAAAATAAGGGATGGGAAAGGGATGGGGACAAACTCCCTTGTTTGGATAAAGGGTTAAGGGAAGGAAGGGAAGGCAGAGGCCAGAGGGAGGGATCTCCCTCCCTTTCTAATAAACACTATCCCTCCAAAGTTGGAGAGATTTGAAGGGAAAATGGCGCTCACCTTTCCCTCCCCTTTCTCACTCCCCCTTCCCTTCTTCCTCTTTCTCTTTCCTTCCTATCCCTTCTTCCTTGCTATCCAAACAATGTCAAAAGAAGTAACCAATAGGGAATGAGATATTTTCAATGGACGGAAGAGTAAGTGATAAGAACAGGACTATAAGATATGCCCTAAATGCTTTAAATGTTTTGATAAGATATGATAAATACTTAAAAGCACGGGACCATATGAACCCCCTCTTTACTTAATTAGGTATTGAAAGATTTATCGGTCATGTGTGGCACTTATCGAGACTCCTTCACTCTGAATGTGAAATTGGGTTCTTCTAGAATTTATTTGTGATTTGTATCAATTTTTATATTTTATTTTATTTTCATTTTTTGAAAAATCTTTATTCTCCTTTAGATTATAGGATTATTTGATTTTAATAATGCAATCTTTTAGCCGTTCGCAACGAATAAGCTAACATTTTAATTATTCTGAATAATGCAACTTTTAACAAAAAATTCTTTAAATGGGTAAAAACCGGATGCAACTTATTCAACGAGGTAAAGTGGGACACGTGTCAAATGATAATTGGTTCACTTTATTCTTTCTCCTCCTCCCTCACCCTCCACCCACAGAGCCACCCCGGCCCGCCCTGACCCTCCCCCCGACCCCCTTGCCTCGCCGAGAAACCACCACGCGGCCACCACCGAAACCACTCCCCTGACCCCGCCCCACCCGAAACACCGTGGCCACCACGGAAAACCCACTCCCCAACCCCCACGGCGACCACCGAAACCACCCCCATGCCTCTCTCCAACCCCCAAAATAACCCCCACCTTATTCCCCTTCCTCTGAAATTCTTTAACCACCATATACAAACAACAAAACCAACTCGGAAACCAAAGCAATCATCAAAACCCAAAACCGTGATTTCCAAATCCAACAATCAAGCAACAAAACCGAGATGTGAGAAAGAACAAGGCATACAACAGCAGCAACGGTTGTTGGCGGTGGAACCACCTCATCAGAGGTCGAAAGCGTGGGAAGAGCAAAGACAGAGTGCGACGAGTTCTGATTGGAAGAGGAGAACGAAAGGTCGGGGTGGGTGATGGAGGTGAAGGAGTTTCGTAAATGCGTAATTTGGGGGGTCGGTTTGGTGGTTTTTAGGGATGGGGGGGAGGGGTGGAGATTTCGGGGAAAGGGGTGGTTTTTGGGGTGGGAGAGGGGAGGAGGATGGGCTCCGGTGGGATGGGTGGGGGTTTCCAATGGGCAGGGGTGGGTGGGTTTCGCTGGGTGGTTTTAGGGATGGGGTGGGTGGTTTGGGTGGTTCATGGAGTGGTCAAAAGTGTAGGGATTGGTAAAAGTGCAAAAAGGAAAGTAAATTACCAATGGTTCAAGTAGCCGGTCATTTAGCCTACTATAAGAACTTTGGGTATAAAGGTTGCATTATTTAGGAATAATTAAAATGTTAGCTTATTCGTTGCGAACGACCGAAAGGTTGCATTATTAAAATCAAATAATCCTAGATTATATGTTTAGCATATTTTTCTTTGTATGTGATCAGGTTTGGAATGCTATAGTTCTGTCTTGAACTTAAAATAATTCAATGTCTTTATTTCTTCCTTAATTGTTGTTCCTAAGTTTTCAAGGATGGTGGAAAAGAGGAGAAAAGGAAAGACCTAACGTCAAGTCCCGTTAAGTGTTATTTTGTGTGTTTGGAGGGGTTTGCGCCTCTTTTAGGAATGTTATCCCACCTTCTGAAAAGCATGTCTGTCCAGGAAGCGAGAGGCTTATTCATGCATCTACACCAGCTACTAGTCTGTCCAATTATATGGCCAGGAACTGCAAGAACTAATATTAGTTATACTTATGGTTCCTGTACTTATAACTCATCTGTCCATTTATATTTACTGATCTATGTGCTCATTAGCTGATGTTCACACTCCAGGTTCTCTCTAATATTGTTAAAAACCATTACCTTAGACTTGAATTTCAATGATGTCCAAGTGGAAGTCATTGAGGACGAACCTTATCGGGTATAGCATATGTTCTCGCTGTTATATTGTATATGGTCACTGTGTTTATAGATTGTATATGTTGTAGTTCATTTTGCTTACTTTATACAGGACAAAGATGGTGAAATTGTCCACGATAAAGATAAGAAGCCTATGATTCTTACTGATGTAACTGGATTCTAATATAATGGTTATGTGAATAATGAGGATAACGTCCAGGTTTGTTTACACTAGTGCACTTGTTTTATATCTTGGTTCTGTTTATACACCTCGTGCAGACCTTTGAACTATCCCCAAGTCTAATTAGTTGTCATCTTTGTCCGACCTAATATGGTTTTTAAAAGTGGCAAGCTCAGGATTTCTAATGGTACATATTATAGTATTAAAACAAACAACATATTAGAAATAATGGAAGATAGGGGTGATTCAATGAGGAAGTTGCACTAGAATGAATTCACAAGGATTAACTGATTATGGCAAGAAAGGAAATATGAAAAATTGCTTTGTTTCAAAACCACAAACCTTTGGAGTATTCACCCAACAAACCGCCTAGAAGCTTCTTGTTAGACCGATTGACTTCATTGAGCATTTACACTTCATGAAGAGCTTTCAAGAAAAACAGCTGAAGTAGAATTGTCACTAATATTTAGTTCCAAATTATGAAGTCAACATTGACTTGACCAACAGGGCTTAGTTTATTTAAAAATTTTATGAGACAAATTAAATTAGTAAGCCAAGGTGACTTGAAGTTCTACAACACACTTACAAAAGGGGAACTACTGTCGTAAGGTGGCTGCACCTGCCATATCTCATATTAAACCAGGCCAAAACCTCTTTCTAGCAGCTTCAAACGTCATAATTTATAAACAAATAAAGCCACAATGGCCAGTCTTAAATAATGGCCATAATTTTAAATAATGGCCACAATCTTTTTTGAACTACATATGTTGTAGTTTGTGGGTGATTGTAACTCTAACATGGGTCTCCAAAGGGGACTGCGTGTATTATTTGGTAGGCTAGTATGCAATTGTGTGTGTGTGCTGATCCCAGTGATAAAACTTGAGTGGTTCCAGTAGTAACTTACACTTTGACTCTTTGTTGAGGAGCTCTTTTGTTCATTACCTAAAACATGACTTGTACCTTCATATTTTTGAGTGCTTTGGATTTAAGAGGCAATTCTTGAATTATTTTGTTTCTAATTCTGTATCAAGGTTTTATACATAATATTTTATTTCTTTTTTCCCAATATTCAGGAACTACAGGGTTCATCTCTAGAAGCATTTCATTTTGCCCTTAAATTTTCGGAAACAAGCGACTTCAAATCACTTCCGGGTGTACCGGTACTTTCATCTTCAACAATCTTGTAATGTGGTTTGTAAAACTTTTAGCCTGTGTTGTTTCATCCTTTTGCATATAAATAATCTATTCTTTTCCTATTTTCTTCAAATCTTCCAGCTGTTGCTGATACAGTTTCGAATGTTTCACAAAGGTCGGGCTATGAAGGGAACTGTTCTTGTAAACAGAAAGGTATAGTTATCCTCTCATCCCTTCAATTCTACTGTTTTATTCATTTGATTATTTTTCTCTGTTTTTTTTTTCTTTCATGAGAGAAAAGAAGTGTGTGTGTGTGTGCGTGCGTGCGTTCGTTCGTTGGGGGGAGGGGCTGGTATTTTAGAGGTCTATATTCTGTGGAATTTCCATTCTTGATTTATAATCTCCTTTACCACTCTTAAGGTTTACTTTTCCGCCATTATAATGGAATAGAATATCTCCACGATTGATCTCTATTGCTGACTAGGGATCCAACTACTATCCAAGGGTTTTTGTTGTCTTCTGGGTTATACGTATTTGCCCTATTTTATTACTTTCTTATGCTCTCACCATGGTTAGTGGATTTTACCGGATCCATCTCCTGGGTCTCTGTCTCAATTCTCAAGGGATTTAGGGATGTTGGAACTTTGAGCCTCCTGCTGTCTAGTGAAACTTCTGCAAATTAGCTACTAGTCGTGTTTGTTTCTTAAAAATATAGGAGTGGTTGTTTGTTGAAATTGGTTGTTTGTTGAAATTGGTTGATGTTTGTGAGTGTTGTTGAAATTAGTGAAATTAGAAGCAGTGAATGCCTTTTTGATGACTTTTTCCCAGTATGCATAAGTTGGTTTAAGTGCATGTTGTATGACATGTTTATTAGTGTTGACCAGTGGCTAGGCAATAAGCAATTCCCTCTCAATGCGTTCTAATTTGTAAATTAAAATTTTCTTCTGTGTAATTTTCCTCTCCAGCTTCCACCAAACACAATTCAAATTCGACGGTCAATGTTAAAAATTGATTTTGATGAAAAACTTTATGGTGCTCCAACTGTGAATGCATTTGAGATTGTAGCAACTAAGTATGTTTCAAATTACTGTTAATGTTTCATTTGAGATTTTGCAGTAAAAAATTGTAAACAATCTTATGTATATATGAGATGATGTCAATTTTGTTTTACTGTGAGAAGGTATCAATAGTGCAAAAGTGGTATGTTTGTGAATTTTACAAATATTTCTGTAGACTGAAATTTGCTTTTTGACCAGTGGGGGGGCAAAAAGAACACATGACATACTTCCATTGGCTTTTCTTCTGATAAACACTAAACATGATTTGGCAGTATGATCTTTATGTGGCAAGCTGAATTTGGTATGCACACATTGAAGTTGTTCTTTGGCGTTACAGATGACATTCATATAGGAAGATGCCTTGCTCATCTATTTCTAGCTTCCTCCCTCCCCTTTTGCTTCGAAAACCACTTTCTTAAACAGTCTTTCTTCTTGACTATGCTAAGTATTTGCCAGTGAGTATTCTCTTGTATTTTGTTTTAGACTTTAGTGTTTCATTGTGCTGTTACATCATGGTGTCAAAACAAGGCCCAATACGGTTTTCAAATCTACCGAACCAATATTACCCACATCGTAAAGGTGTAAAAAAGACGCGTTTTAGGCGGGTTATAGGGATTTCTCATGGTTTAAGCCGATATTTGGCGGTACGACAACTGTATCATCACCGTTCCCGCATCACCGTGACCGTTACCGCGATCATAACCGAAACTGCATTTTCGAACTATGTGTTACATTGTGATATGATAAAACTTTTAATTTATGTTTACTATCTGTCGTTGTTATATACTTTATTCATATCTAGTAATAAACCAAAGGATGCTGGTTTATCGAAGAATTTGATTGCACTTCTTCACTATGGAGGGGTGCCAAAGAAAGTCTTTTTGGCTTTTTTGTGGGAGGCTCTGACCAAACCTTTGGTTGTCTTATATAAAACAAAAGCGGATGTTAGAGGTAAATTCATTATGAATCTTCTTTAATTATAGTACTATAGTAGGTCATTGGGAGACAATCAAATAATTGACTTTTGGGTTTTTTCACCATATACCCCTGACAAATTTTTTTTTGCACCGTATACCCTCGCAAGTTTCCAAATTCACCATATACCCTTGACGTTTTAAAAAATACATCAACTTGCCCTTATGACTAACGGTGTTAGACTTCCGTTAGTCATTATGCCCTAATCCACCCCTAACCCTAATTAACTAATCTAAACCTAAGTCAAACCTTAACCTTAACCCCTAATCTAATACCCTAACCCTTACCCTAACCCCAACCCTTACCCTTACCACCACCCCCTCCCCCACCCCTTACCCCTAGCCACTCACCGCCCCACCACCCCCGCCCCCTCCACCCTCCACCGCCGCCCCTCCCCTTCCCCGCCGTCGCGCCGCCCCCTCCCCCCCCCCCTTCCCCGCCACTCGCGTAGCCCCTCCCCCCTCCCCGCATCCCCGCAGCCCGCCTCCCCCCCCCTCCCCCGAAGCTCCGAAGCCCCCCTCCCCCTCCCCCGCATCCCGGCCGCCCCCCTCCCCTCCCCCGAAGCTCCGGAAGCCTCCCTCCCCCTCCCCCGCATCCCCAGCCGCCTCCCCCCTCCCCTCCCCCGAAGCTCCATGACCCCCTCCCCCTCCCACGCATCCCCTCAACCCCCTCCCCTTCCCCTCCCACGCATCCTCTGGCCCCCCTCCCCCCCTCCCACGCATCCCGCATCCCCCTCCCATGCATCCGTAATTTTCGAACCTGAATTTTTCCAACCCGGATTTAAAGTACCCGGTAATTTTCGAACCCAGTTTGAAGAATCCAGAATTTTCGAACCCGGATTTGAAGAACCCAAAATTTCGAACCCGGATTTTCGAGCCCGGATGCGTGGGAGGGGCCGCGGATACGTGGGAGGGGCTGCGGGATGCGTGGGAGGGGGAAGGGGATGGGGCCGGGATGCGTGGAGGGCCTGCGGCGGAGCTCGGGGAGGGAGGGGGAGGGTGGGGCGGCGGATCCGGGGAGGGGAGGCGGCTGCGGGAATGGGGAATGCGGGGGGGGGGGGAGGGTGGTGAGGGGAGGTGATGGGATGGGGTGGGGTGGAGGGTGGGGTTAGGTGGTTAGGGTTTGGGTATTAGATTAGGGGTTAGGGTTAGGGGTTAGGTTTAGGTTAGTTAATTAGGTTTAGAGGGGAAATTAGGGTTAGAGGGGGGTTTAAGGGTTAATGACTAACGGAAGTCTAACACCGTTAGTCATTAAGGGTAAGTGGATGTATTTTTTAAAACGTCAAGGGTATATGGTGAATTTGGAAACTTGCGAGGGTATACGGTGCAAAAAAAATTTGTCAGGGGTATATGGTGAAAAAACCGTTGACTTTTCTTATTGATTGTCCTAATTTCTTCATTCTATCCTCTTCCCTTTCGTAACAATTGCAGTTGCCGTTAATTGGGATTTCACTGATGAGTATATAGCTGCAAGGATGGTAGCATCTGGAATTCCTCTAGATGAGCCATTTCTTCAACATCGTCTAACTGAAATTGCGAAGGAGGAAATGAAGAGCCTTAAAGGAGGGAAACTTCCTGTAAGCGGCAGTTTCTATGTAATGGGAACAACTTATCCCACTGGGACATTAAATAGTGGTGAAGTTTGTATCATTCTGTAAGTTTTATGTTAAATAAATTAATAATTAATATATACATTAATTAATTATTTTTATTTTATATTTTGTTTTTTGTATGTGTTCTATAACCTGGCATATGTTCCCTTCTTATCACCTCAATGTATTTGTAAATTCCCAACCTTCCCCTGCTTTTTGAATCTTTATAGCAATCGAGTATGAATTGGCCCTGTGAAAGTTGTACTTAAACTGTTTTATCAATTGGATTACTTCTAATTTTTATGGTCAACAAAAAAAGTGCTGGAATTATAAAATCTTCAAGAAGTATAAAAGCTTAAGTTTCCTTTTTGCATGTTAATCTACCTCGTCATTTTTTTCCTCATTAATAGTGAACCTTAATTTCGCCTTGCACATTCATTCATCTTTTGAGTATCTTGGTGTTGTTCATGCTTGTTAAACCAACCTCTTTTTAGGCTTTGCTGGTTTTGTCCTTATTATGTTCCCTATGCCTTTTATTGACTTGTTGATGTTATTGTAACTTATTTCGTAGCCTGTTCATGTAGGGATCAAGGACACCTATCTGGGCCAGTGCTAGTCTATAGAAATCCAGGCATTCACCCTGGGGATGTACATGTGGTGAACGCCAGATATGTCGAGTCTTTGAAAGACTTTGTTGGGAACTCTAAATATGGAATACTTTTTCCATCAAAAGGGCCAAGGTCAATGGCAGATGAAATTACTGGTGGCGATTATGATGGCAGATGAATACTTTTTCCATCAAAAGGGCCAAGGTCAATGCCAGTCTACAAATCCTGAGGTTTGCACTTGTATTCTCCATGCAGTCCTATGTTATTGTATTATCTCTTTGTCACCTTCCTTCATCAATCATATATCTCGGTTGATACTATATGGTATCTCAGAGAGTGATCCTTTGATCCACATATCGTTGCATATCCTTGATTTTACTTTGGGAACTCTGCATATCATCAGCAGTGCTATAACAAATCTTCTATTTTATCATACAATGTTTTTTAAGTATTATCATTTTATTACAGCTTCTGAAGTATTTTTAGACCAAGTGAGCCTTGCAAAAATAATTCTCGCTTGAAAGCCAGCAAAAAAAAAGATCTTCCTGCTGCTGAGGTATTGGAGCAGCGTCTTTTTCGTTCTTACAAGGATACAAGGTTTAAGCCCGAGTATGTACATAAAATGATGGTTTGGTGTTATTTCTTAATTGTCTATGGGTAAAAAGAAGATTGTGGACTGCCCAAGAATTCAGTTGAATCATATGTGGCTGCTCCTAACATTGACCAATTATGTTTCAGTTATGCTATGGGTACAGCAGCAGATAGTTGGCTCATGTATATGGATCGAATATTGACTTTGGAAGACAACTGCATAAATGAGAAAGCTGTTGTGATGCAAAAAATTGATGAGTTGATTGACTTGTACTATGATGCATTAGATGCACCAAAAAAGGGAAACAAGGTCAGTTCCCACTACCATCCAGACACATCATTGACTATTGATGAATCTAGAATATGCTTATCTATGACACAGCCTTCATATATCTCCGCAGTTCTCAAAATGCTTGATACTCTAGACCTTAGCTTACATGGCCTTTTATAGCGGGGTTTAGAGTTACATTATTCATTACAAGCCTGTCTCACAGTTAGATAATTTTGTTTGTCAAAATAGAATGTAATTGCTACCGCCATTTCAAATTATGTGCAACACTTGGGTATTTTTTGTGAGATATAAAAAATTCAAGTGTTGCACATAGTTTTAAACTCAGGTAGTTAAAATTCAGTTCAGTTCAGACAAATTCAGTTCAGTTCAGTTAGTTTCCTCTCACAGTTTTCATTTACTTCAGTTCAGTTCAGACAAATTTAGTTCAGTTTAGTTCAGTTCATTTCAGTCCAAACGAACAAAGCCTAAATGCTTTAGGTTGTCCATGCCTGATGTCAAAATTTTCAGACTTGGAGATAAATATAATTTACATTGCTTTCGGATATCTGGTGCTTTAACGGTTTTGCAGTTAATAGCTATATAGTGGCTATGACATATGGTAGTTATATGGTGACTACTTGGCATTAATGATATATTTTTTCCGTTTTTTTTACTCGCATCGTTTTGCTATTGGCCACTATTCACATATGTCCCTTTAAACCACGATTGTGACTTATGTGTAAGAAAAACTATAGTCATGTGGGATTTTGTTAGATTCGTCTCAATGTGTAGGTTATTAAAATATACTTTCCATAATTTTTTTTATTATGTATAATTAGAGATATTCAACATTTAAATTGTGCATTGGGAAGTGAAAATTGTTCCAATTATGCAAGTAAAAAAAACAGATGAAGTATACACTTGAAATTTGATCCAGTGAAATAAGAAAAATTGAAATTAGTTTGCAAATAATCAATATATAGTGTTCTTTATTTGTAATGTTTCCATGTGGTGTCGTCTCTAATTGATGATTTTCTTTTTATGTTTTATGACCTCATACCTGCAGGCTGAAATTAAAGAACATTTGGTTCCAAAGATATTTCTCCATCACATGGGAAAAGGAGAGCATCGCACCTATTGGTCGAAGTCTATTCTGGGTGAAATTCATGACATTGTGGATCAATTAAGTGCTCGAATCAAATGTAAGCCTCAATATGAGTGAATGTGTGTGTGTGTGTGTGTATGTGCTAGGTTGTGTGTGTATGTGATGTGTTGTGTGTGTTTGAACTCTATATACGAAGTAGAAGGTTGCATTATAGTTTCATCCATCATCAAATATATGCTGTGTATACAATCTGACGATGAGTGAGGGCATTTGACCCCATAACATTCTCAAAGTCAAGAAAAACTCTATTTGATGATGAAGATATTGAATTTTTCTTCCACAAATTCTCGTTTTTGCCAGCTTAATACTAATTTAGTGCTTTCATCAGTTCGTCCAGTCTTTTTAATGTGGTTATCAGTCATTGCTATAAATGTAAAACATGTTTGTTATGTTGGACTATCGAAAACATTTGTTCCATCATTGTGGCTGAGTAACATAATTCTTCATTGATACCAAATCTTAAAATAGGAGCTAACTAAACTTAGTTTGTATTGACCTTTTTTTGTGGGGAGGGGGATTATAAGATCTTGTCCTTTGAAGTCAGCTCTAAAAGAACTAAAGAAGACAAAGATGTTCCTGTTGTCTCTGGTATGGATGACAATTGTGGTTTCATTCTATTTTACTTAACAGTTTGGAGACTGAAGTGCTTTGAAGTTGAAATCCCGAAAGTGTGCCTAAATTTATGGGGAAATCATTACTCCAATTACAGAATTGAAATGAGGAGTGTCCTTGATAATTCTAGAAACACAGCTGTGGTTTATGAGAAATACCGGAAGGTCAACTATCAACTCAAATTTTTATTATTCTTGTGCCCATGTTTTCCTATAGAGTTCGATTCTGTCCAGTATCTATCTATTCTTACCTATGTGCTTGAATTATTTCTAGATGTTATATGGTGGTGTTGATGAATTGGACTTGAGTGCAAAGACATGGAAACAGATTCATCTTGAAGCCATTGCAATATATCATGTTTGTTATGACTACGCAGAAAATAAAGGTGACCGAAGATTATGTGGGTTTGCTTGGAAAGTAGCAGGAGATGCCCTGTGGAAGATACATTTGCAGAGTAAAGGTGAGAAAGCTATATAGTTTGATCCATCAGTTCTCTGCCAGATGATGCGTTAGACCAAGTACGAAGCATTTGTATAAAACGTAAAATATATCATATATTCATATGTAAGCTTAGTTAATGAACTAAACATGACAGTTTAACTTCCAAGGAGACAATGAGATCTATCTAGTTTAAGTTGGGGATTGATTCCGTGTGTTGAATATGCTCCTTAGCAAACTTGTATTGAATTTGCAATCTTGCAAGTTGTAACTTTGTAAGAGTATGTAATGTTTTGTGCATGCAATGTATTATGTATATAAAGAAACTCTGTTTAGTCTCTTGCAATCATGGATCTCGTAATAACCGGATAGAAAAGTTAGAAGGTGAAGGTGCAATAGCAGATCTCAGTAGACCTCCGAGCATGATAAATAATCTTACAATTGAGTATCTTCTATCCGAGCTACAAACGAAGTATGTGAGCTAGAACGTAAAAAGTTCGTTATGAGATACAAAGTATTCACCTTTAGAAAGATGATAATGATGAACTTAACTCCACAACTCAACGATCCTATATTAATCGTCATGAATTTCTTATTTGATGTGTCGATTATTGTAATATACTCATGTTTCCAATTACTTGTTACATTTGATATCCGACCAAAATGGTTATTCTGATGTTCAAGCTCAAGCTCAGCAGGCTTACAACCATATGACTCAGATGCAAGATAGAGTTCATCTTCAATTGAGGGATGTTGATTGTATTGCTGCTGAAAAACAAGCCACTAAAGAGTACAACAAGGCTCAGGATACATACTTATGTATTCTGAGGCAGAATGCAAAAAAGAGATGGATTGATAAAGGAGATGATAATACAAAGTTATTCCATCAATCCATTAAAGCCAGAAGACACATGAACAAAGTTTATGCTATTCAGGATAATTATGGTCAGTGGGTGCATGAAGAACAGCAAGTCAAGGAAGCTTTTGTGAACTTTTATCAAGGTTTACTTGGTACAAATATAGAGGATAGATGTAATCACCAGTAGAAAAATGTTGATTTGCGTCTCTTAAATTGCTTCATTCAACTGGAAAACCGTCGCAGAAGTCTAGGGGCACATCATTTGCATCGGATACTATGGGTGTCCGACTCAAATCATGCTTCATGTGTGTCGGATGTACGGTGCATTCGACGCAAAAAATTAAAGCAAATGGGTGCGAGATTAATGTGCGTCGAATTCCAATTAATGTTCAATGCAAATAATTAAAGCCAATAATGAGTATAAAATGAACAACGGAGTTGCATCGAAGGTATGTTATATGTGATGCAAATCGTTGTATCCTACGATTTGCGTCAGATCTAATAAGCCCATATGAAGCAAATAGGTTTTAGGCCCGCTTCCCTTTTTTATTTTGGATCGATTTGCGTCGGATCTAATAAGCCCATCCGACACAAACGGGTTTCCGCTTCCCCCTTTTTTATTTTGGAGTTTTCTCAAACCCTACCATCCTTCAAACTGTATCAGTCGTAACTCCTCTATCTCTATCTCTCCCCCTCTCTCTTTATCAGACCTCGCACTTCTTCTCCTCTTTCTTCCTTCACTCATCGAAATTAAAGTCATCAACACAATATGAAAATTCAGGTTCTATTCGAGGTCGTCGAAATTAAATTCATCACTGTACAAAAACACAAAAGCTCTCAAACTCGAAAACGATGGTGGTGCGTGGTGGTATATAGTGGTGGTGCTGATGTGTTCAGGTAGTGTTGGAAAAATCTCTCTTTGTCCTCCCTTTTCTCTCTCCTAGGGTTTCCACCTTTCCATCAAAAAATTGACGATTAGTCACATAAAATTTTGGATTTCGCCATCACTTTGCCTTCCTCCAATCCGAGGAGCATATAAGAAGAGGGCAAGAAAAGTTTTGCGAAATTGTTTTTCGACGAGATTGAAAACTTGGATGTTCGATAAATTTGAAGGCTCATTTCTATTAATTTCAATTTATGCTGTAAAATTGAAAAATGGGATTTCTCTCAAATTTGAGGGTGAATTGAGAATCTTTTTAGTCTTTCCAATTATTATATTTCACATTTAATTCATAAGCTTAGGTAAGTTTTAGACTAGCGGTTCAGTGAAATTTTCTGTGGATTTTTTAGTCTTTTATGTTAATTTTCTATGAAATTACCTAATTTTTTAGTATTTTATATTAATTTTTAAGTTGTAATTTCCTGTGAAAATGTAGTTAATTGAAATTGATTTGGGGGTTCAGTTGAAATTGTATTAAGTTACAGATTCATTGTTAATTATGTGGAATTTTGTTTAGAAAAGTAGGTTATTTAGGGCTTTGTATATTGAGTTCAGCAGTGACCTTTGTTAATTTGGAATTATTGTTTTCAGACCAGTCAGTAAGTTTTCTTGTAAATGTTAATTTTTTGTTTTGTTTTTGGTAAACACGATTTGCGTCGAATCTCTACTATCATCCGACGCAAATGGTGCGGTTGGGAGGTAGCATCAGGTATCATTTGCGTCGGATATAGCTACATGTCTGATGCAAATGGTGGCTCAATTGTGTCGCGTGCCCAACCGACCGGGAAATTTGCGTCGAGACCTATAGCGTCGGACCCATAACCGACGCAAATGGGGGTCCCGGATCCGACGCAAATCAACTTTTCTGTACTAGTGAATGTGAAGCAAGTGATCATAAATGAAGGTACAATGCTAAATGGGGAACAACATATGCTTTTGAATTATAATTTTACAACTGATGATGTCAAGAAGGTAATGATGTCTATACCTAATGATTAAACACCATGTATAGATGGATTCCACAGCTTCTTTTTCAAGCATAGTTGGGAAAGTGTAGGAGAGGAGATCACTGTTGTAGTGCTTGATTTCTTCCATACTGGGAATCTCTTAAAAGTTGTCAATGTTACTTCCATTACCTTAATTCCTAAGGTAAAAAGTCCCTCTCATGTCAGTGACTTTAGACCTATTTCTTGTTGCTCAGTGATATATAAATGTATCACTAAATTGCTGTGTGAGAAGCTGAAATTGGTGTTGCCTAGATTAGTGTCTAATACTCAAGGAGCTTTGTGGCAAATTGGAGTATTTTACACAACATATTGTTGTGTCAGGATATTGTTAAAATGTATAACAGTAGACAAAAGCAAAAGCGTTGCCTTATGAAGATTGATCTTAAAAAGGCATATGATACTGTTAGTTGGGAGTTCCTAGAAGACATGCTGGTTGCTTTGAAGTTCCCTAGAAGATTTATTGATCTAATTATGACATGTGAGAAAAGTCCTACTTTCACTTTGATGCTGAATGGTGTTCCTACTGCATTCTTCTATTCCAAGAGAGGCATTAGGCAGGGTGACCCAATGTCACCTCTCCTATTTGTGCTATATATGCATGGAATATTTCTCTACAATCACGGATTATATAGGCAAGCAACCTGATTTCACCTTTCATCCGAGGTGTAAAACTCTTGCTATTAATCACCTTTGTTTGGCCTATTTTTGCAAAGGTGACTTCAAATATGTGTATATGCTTCTACAAGGGATTCAACTTTTACAAAATGTGATTTGTACAGTTGTGGTTTGACAGAGTAAGAAAATAGTAGAATCAGGGACTGTTCTAGGTTCAAACATGGGAAATTGCCTTTTAGGTACTTGGGTGTGCCAATTAGTACCAAAAAATTATCTCGTCTTTGGTGTGAGAAGTTGATTGATAAATGGTGATTAGAATTAGAATATGGAGCACCGGGAACATTTCTTTAGCGGGAAGAAGACAATTGGTGAATTTGTCTTAATGAGTATCAATGTATATTGGTCTCAAATTTTCCTTCTTCCAAAGGTTGTTCTTAAGCAAATTAATTCTATCTGCGAGCTTTCTTGTGGACATGAACTTGTAATATTTCTAAACCAGACTATGTGAGCTGGGAAGATGTTTGCAAGCCTAGAAGTCATGGTGGTTTGGGTTTTAGAGCTTTGTTGCCTTGGAACATGGCTATTGTTGGGAAATAAATCTCGAACATTGTCAAGAAAGCTGATAATCTGTGGGTAAAATGGATACATGATAGGTACATTAAAAGCATAATCGGGGCACTTTTTGTTGCTCCAACTGGTACTAGCTAGCTAGGTTGTAAAACATATTTGCATGGCTAAGTAGGTGATTTTAAGTGTATGTGGCAATGATTGGTTCAATACACCAAAGTATAGCACTTGCTACTTATCGGAAGATGGTGGGTCCTGGGGATAAAGTGGAATGGTGTCAGTCGTTTGGACCATCATAACATGCCAAAGCACGGCTTTGTGGGATGGTTAGCTATGAAGAACAGGGCTACAAACTAGAGTTAAAGCGGCAACTATGGGTGTTTGTGAGAGTAACAATTGCCTTCTATTTGAGAATGGGGCAGAAGGCATCATGCACTTGTTTTTTGGATGTTATTATAGCAAACAATGTTTGCTCCAGATAAAAAGGTGGCTTGGGATCAATGCTGTTACTAGTAACTTTCCACAGCTCCTTGGTTGGGTGAAGATAAGGTATAAACGTAGCAAATTCAGGAAACAAGTCATAGTGGCAGGTATAATAGCTACCATGTATAGAATTTGGCAGGAGAGGAACAATGCTTTGTGGAATCAAAGCATACACACAATAGAAAAGACTGTAAAGGACATTCAATACATTGTAAAGCATAGGGTCAAGTCTAGGTTACCTAGGCGTTTGACAGATAGGGAAATTCAATTGTTGTATAGCTTATGAGTTGAATGGTGTGATTGTATAGCTGTTGTTGGTGTTGTTGTTGCTGCTATAAGTTGTAAATGTTATGCTCTAAATATACTTACTTTCTTACCAAAAATAAAAGAATAAATGGCATTCCAAAAGTCAAGGGAGCATGAGTAATAACTTTCCTAAAGCATATAAGATCACACAAACTGGCTACATGTACTTTCACAAACAAACCAAAGTACTTGATCTACACTTTTTTCTGCATGCATGCACCAAAAGCATTAGATGCTCTTACAAAAAAGACATTTACATCAACTGTGACATTGCCTTTAGAAGGAAGATTAATTTCAGTTTTTTGATTCTTGAAACAGTAAAATAACAGTAACAAAAGACAATAAATGTAAATCCAATTAGTCTAAGGAACATGGGAATAAACATACTAAATTTTCTATATCCAAGGCAAGATAATCTAGATCAGTGAGTTCTAGATGTCATTATAGGAGTAGCATCAAGTTTAGGAAGATAATTAAGGGAAGACAAGTAAGTTTAACCACCAATGTTAAACCTCAATGGCATGGACTTCTGCTGTGCATTTTTCATACATATAATCACAACAATTCTCCTCATTCTATAGTATCATAAGTGCATGTTGCTTTTGACCACCGCTCTAAGCAAGAACACATCTACTGAAACCAGTGAATAAACAAAAGGGAAACCAAGAACTACTATAAGCATCCTACCTTGTTTTTTTAGAGCTACAACAAAGAACATGTTAGCAAGGTAATAGGGAAAAGGAAATAACCAGGGCACTACATAAGAAAGGCAAAACTAACTAAATATAAGGGAGAAGGAAAAAAAATAATTAAGCTTCCAAGTACTAACACAACATTATAATATTACACCATTTTGCAAGAAAAGGCTCAACAATGGCAGCAATTATTGGGAAGTACATGACACGACTACAGTGCTGCCTACACACCTGAGGAGAAGAGGGAAAACAAAGCAAATAGTGGCAGGGCCAACACTAATTGGACAACAACTCAACTCCCTAGGAAATTAGGGTTTTAACATAGGCTAATCAATCGACAATCAAGCTAACCAATTGAGATAAATGGGATTAAGGCAAAAAGGACCTAATATCTAATAAGTCAGCTTGCAAAAAAGAATTAACATAAGAAACCTAAGAAATAATCAATTGCAAACCCTGATTTAGAGCCATGTTTATCAAGCAATACAAAAATGGAGTTGCAAACCCTAATTTAGAGCCATGTTTATCAAGCGATGACAAAATGGAGTAATCAGGAAAACTGAACCTAGAGTTTTGATAATTCACAAAAAAAGAACCATTGCACTAAATTGCAAAACAGCACAGGTAATCCGAAAGGACAGTTGAAGGGTCCTAAAAAAATATTATCTCAGATAACCCTGACTTATAGGCCTTTTTCCAATATAACCCTGACTTTGCCAGGCCTGTCTCTGATAACCCTGAACTTGATTTTTGTCATTAAATTGGACGGAATTAGTCACGGCGTTAACTAGACCCTAACTTGGTTTGACTTTTGCCAAATTCATCTCTTTCTCTCTCTTGTTCTTCATCTCTTCTCTCTCTTGTTCTTCATCTCTTCTCAAGCCCATCATTCTCTTATTTTTTTTCTCAATCAATTCTCCAGATTAAAACTTTAATCCAAAACTTGATGTATCTCAGTTTAGAACCTATTGTATCTAGATAAATGGGGATGTATCTCGATTCTTGTTTGGGATTTGAATTTCATGTTGTCTTTATTTGTTTGTTTAATATGCTATTGTTGTCTTGGCTCATTAGAGCGTGTGCTTCAGATTTCCACCATTATCGCTGAATTCAACTTCGGTACATTAGCGCTTGACCTGTTATCGCCGGAATCGCAAAAACACCAGAAGTCCTACACCACGGTGTTAGCTTTGGCTCTTCTTGAATGGATACTCATTGTATTGTTGCTTGTATATGGATTATTCGGATATCTCATCACAAAATTTGCTCGTTATTGCGAATTGCCTCTACCTTGTTTGTTATGCTCTAGGATTGATCGTAGTTAGGGTTTTTCGTTGAATTAAGCTGTTTTTCTGCAGAGTTTTTCGGATGAAGATGAAGACCTGAGAAGGGAGGCGCCAAGCTTCGGGCTTAGTGGTACACATAGGATCAAGGACCTCGCTTCGGCACCATCAACATCTAGTAACTGAATTGCATTCAGATGGGTCGACGATTTCGCTACAATTTGGGATCTATTTGGGTAATGTTTTTTTGCGCTTGATTTATAGCTTGTAAACTCCTGTATGATCCAACCATGGAAGAAGTTGAAGAGCTGGAGTTAGTTAAGAGGAGGAAGATGAAGAGTAGAGGGGTGAGAGTTGAAGCTTGACATGTACTAGCAGCCATGGAAGTAGAGAAAAGTTTATGGCTGTAGGCGATTTTTGTATGCTTTGTGGAGAACTTTTTGGATTCAAGTTGATGAAATATGTTGTCATAATATAGGTGATCCTTTCTGGTTGACTTGATCCAAAAATCCAATAAGGACCCGAAAATGGAAACATAAACTTAACTCAGATTTCAATGTCATCTGAATCGACCTATCGACATAAACTAAACTCAGATTTCAATGTCATCTGAATCGACCCGAAAATCCAATCGCCTCCCTTCGTTGAATTATGCGAGTTTTTCTGCAGAGTTTTTCATCTAGATTTGGAGAGAGAGGAGATGAAGACATGATTGATGAAGAACAAAAGAAAGAGGATGAAGAACATCAATGTGTGTGTTTTTTTTTAAAAAAAATTGGTTTTTTATTATAAATGTCAAAATAGTTAACACCGTCCAACATTCTGTCAAGTTTAATGACAAAATACAAGTTCAGGGTCATCTGGGTAAAAAAAAAAGTGTCAGGATTATTTGGGAAAAAGCCTATATGTCAGGGTTATCTGAGATAATATCCCAAAAAACAATCACATTTTGGATTCAAGAAAATACCTTTGTAAATTGAAGAGATGCATCTTCTTTGATTTTATATACACGAGGCAACCTCTTCCTCATGTAGCTTGGGAAACGTGTTCTTTGTTCATCCATAACCTCCTCTATTAATGAAGCTACCAATTGACTAAGCTTACAATAGAGGGGACGTTGTTTAATCTAACTGGTGTCCCCTGTTTCCTTTGTTCTGCAGAGTTTTTCTGCAGAGTTTTTCTGCAGAGTTTTTCGGATGAAGATGAAGACCTGAGAAGGGAGGCGCCAAGCTTCGGGCTTAGTGGTACACATAGGATCAAGGACCTCGCTTCGGCACCATCAACATCTAGTAACTGAATTGCATTCAGATGGGTCGACGATTTCGCTACAATTTGGGATCTATTTGGGTAATGTTTTTCTGCGCTTGATTTATAGCTTGTAAACTCCTGTATGATCCAACCATGGAAGAAGTTGAAGAGCTGGAGTTAGTTAAGAGGAGGAAGATGAAGAGTAGAGGGGTGAGAGTTGAAGCTTGACATGTACTAGCAGCCATGGAAGTAGAGAAAAGTTTATGGCTGTAGGCGATTTTTGTATGCTTTGTGGAGAACTTTTTGGATTCAAGTTGATGAAATATGTTGTCATAATATAGGTGATCCTTTCTGGTTGACTTGATCCAAAAATCCAATAAGGACCCGAAAATGGAAACATAAACTTAACTCAGATTTCAATGTCATCTGAATCGACCTATCGACATAAACTAAACTCAGATTTCAATGTCATCTGAATCGACCCGAAAATCCAATCGCCTCCCTTCGTTGAATTATGCGAGTTTTTCTGCAGAGTTTTTCATCTAGATTTGGAGAGAGAGGAGATGAAGACATGATTGATGAAGAACAAAAGAAAGAGGATGAAGAACATCAATGTGTGTGTTTTTTTTTTAAAAAAATTGGTTTTTTATTATAAATGTCAAAATAGTTAACGCCGTCCAACATTCTGTCAAGTTTAATGACAAAATACAAGTTCAGGGTCATCTGGGTAAAAAAAAAGTGTCAGGATTATTTGGGAAAAAGCCTATATGTCAGGGTTATCTGAGATAATATCCCAAAAAACAATCACATTTTGGATTCAAGAAAATACCTTTGTAAATTGAAGAGATGTATCTTCTTTGATTTTATATACACGAGGCAACCTCTTCCTCATGTAGCTTGGGAAACGTGTTCTTTGTTCATCCATAACCTCCTCTATTAATGAAGCTACCAATTGACTAAGCTTACAAGAGGGGACGTTGTTTAATCTAACTCGGTGTCCCCTGTTTCCTTTGTTCTTCTTTCTCCCCCCTTCACTGGGTAATTGCTTGCTTGAACTCCCCTAAGAGACCAAGGCAATTCTATTTTGTGTGATTGGCTGAATGTGTCCATTTTTTTGCCCTAAATGAACCTAGATAAGAATAAGGGAGCAAGATTTAGGAGGTTTGAAGGAGGGAGAATTGCATGAGGCAGGAGAAGGTGGTATGGTGAGTGTGTTTTGCCGCCGCCAACAACACGCGCCAAAGGAAGGAATTGGAGGAATTGACTCGCTGTGGAATGGCGTCAAAAGGGACATGAGGCAAGTAAGGAAAACACACAATTGTTGAATGTTAGAGGGGTGAAATAGTCAGATCACTATTCATAAGCTACAGTAGAAACAAGTTCTCACTTTTTAATGGGTATGGATAGAAGTCAAGTAAAGGACAAAAGACTAATTACATCATATTAAATAGCTACAATATAATTTGAAGGTTGTAAAAGGTCAGAAGTGCCCTTATTAAATTAATATTGGGTTCAGATCCTCTTATTATCTTTGCCAACTTCTCAATATGTAATACCCCGAAATTTCAAAATTTATTTTATTATTTATTACGCTTTAATATTATTTTCACTTAAATTTATATTTCTGATAATTCAATTTTAATAATGATTTCATTTAGTTTTGAATTATTTAACGAGTTTATTTAAATGATTTAATTGAAATGTATTTTAAACTAATTATTCATGTTCATTATTTCTAAATAATTTAATTATTAATTGTGGTAATTGAAATCTTTATTTAGTTGTGGGCATTCTTATTCATTCAATTGTCCATCCATATTAGTAGCCCAATGTCAAGTCCATAACCCATGTGGCATTTTTGTTAGCCAAAAAGAAAAAGGAAAAGCCAAAAAAAAAATGTGATCTTCATCACCATCTTCCTCCCTCCTCACGTATGAAAATCAACAGAGCCAAAGGAAATTTTTTTCCAGAAACTCAACAGTTCTTGTCATAAAACTTTGAAAATCAAGCACAAGTTCAACCATAACCTCAACTCTTCTGCCCAAAATCCCCCAAAATCAGAAAACAAAATCTCAACACCATACTTCCTCCATTAATGGAGGTTGACTAAGCTCCACAAATTCAGAAAATTTGCTCTATAAATAGCAACCCAAACACATTCACCCAATTGCTCAAACAAACAAGTTAAACTTCAAAGGTTTACTTCAATCTTCTTCCTTTCTCTCTTAATTTCTGATTTTTGTTTTGGAAATTAAAAATAAAATTCAATCCACCATTAACACTTCCCCCTGTTTCTCTAAGTCGCCGGAAGCCACCACGACCACCATGACCACCGCAGCACCCCAAACAGAAAACCACCCAGCACTTCCAGCCTAAACAGCCTCCCCTTCGTGTCACCTCTACTGCCCTGCTTCGCGGCGCCTCTGCTGCTCCATGACGCCAACCCGTGCCCAGCCACCACCTGCGCCACCCTCCCCGCCTGACTTCGCCGTCCACCGCCAGAAACCCCGACGCCATCTCCTTCTCTTCTCCCCCTGATTCGTCCCTTTCCCCTGTTCTTCCTCCCTTCTTCGTTTCTTTTGTTTTTCAGTTTTGGTGAAACTGATTCTTTGAATCAGTAAACTCCATCTTTCCCCCTTTATTTAGTTTTATTAGTTTATTTTTTTTTTAAACAAAACAAATGACTTTCCTAAATTAACTTGCTTTATTAAGTTGGTGTATTTTAGATTAATTAACTTAGTCTTTTATAACTTGAAAATATTTCTTAATTTTCTAAAGCAAAGTAAGAAGTATAATAAAGTTAGTTTTCTATGTTTAAAATAATTGTTTAAGTTAATGAAAATTAAGTGGAAGTAATCTTTGAGTACTTAAAATGATTTCATAAATAATTTGAAAACCATAAACTTTGATTTATAAACTCTCTTAAAATCATTAAGATTTCTTTCAGTTATTTGAATTATTTAAATTGTTTATTTTATAAATAAAAAGGGGTTATTTAGGTAACTAACTTAGATCTCGTTAATGTTTATTGTAGACTCCGATTTCGTAGACGAAGAATATCAAGAGTGTTAATCCGTTCGTGAACTTAACTTTTGGGCACGCATCACGAGGTAATCTCCGATGTCCATCTGAACGTAGATCCCGTTAGGATAAAATGAATTGATTATGTGACTATGTGAATTAGAATATGGATTATGATTATGGGTTATAATTATTATAATTATGGATTTTGCACGAGGAATGAGTATGACAAATGAAGTAACTTGTATAACGGACGATATGACAACTTTAATGTTATTAACGTCATTAACGGCACTAATAGTGACTTTATGTTATTATTATTATTATCACTATTATTTAAATAATGTTATTATTGTTACCATCATTATTCTTATTATTATTACTTTTATCGTTATTAAAATTATTATTAATTCTATTATTATCATTATTATTATTGTTATCGTTAATATTAATATTGAAGTTATGAGTGAAAGTTGGAAATTATCAAGAACATCTGATAAATGGGATGTTTATGAGTTAATCAATGTAACCATGTGACGGTTATGAAAAATAAATACGAATGGGCTCTCGGATTAAGCTATGTATGAATTAAATTCTGGAATTGGAATAAGTGTATGTATTCACTCTTGATTAAATGAATTGACGCATGTGTGTACATGTGATATGTGATGACTTGAATTAAAAGCTATTAATCACTTAAAGTGAAATATCGGAGGGAAATAATGAACAGGTTGCCCTGTATGGGAGGTTCAGCGGCCACCTACATGTTCTCTAGTTACTATGCTGATTTTCTGTTACTTGTCTCCCTTCTAACTTGTTGTGATCCAAGTAGAAGGGGTGTGCACACTAGGGACTCTGTTATTATGGCCATTATGTTATCCGTAGGTGGTTACAGGGGATTGACCCCGACCTACAATGTTGAAGTAAGTGGTTACAGGGGATTGACCCCGGCTTACTGGCGTTCTCTTTCCTCTCCTTAAATAATTGGATTAATTGAACTTATGCGATTATCCATTGTATATATACGTGTATGTGTGCTATGCTTTTCAACCCTATTAACCTACTATTTTACAAAGTATTTTCAACTTAAGTATTTTACGGGATGGAGTTGGAATTACTCAGTTTTTCTGATTTTTGGGAGCTTGTCTCTCTTGTTTCTTTTCAATGTATTTGTGCAGGTGGGTGATCGACGGGGGAACAAAGGGAGATCATTTAGAGTTGTCATCCACTTAGCTTATGATTTAGCTTCCGCTGGAACTCTGAAACACTTTAGTAATTAGTAATATTTAATGAACGATTTACTTGGTTGTAAGGATTAATTTATTCGAATTTAGTATGCTTTAATCTAGCCTTGCATTTATTTCCAAGGAGATAAGTGCGGCGGTGGCACGCCCGTTGAGTCGAACCCTCGTGGATTTTCCTCCATCTCGAGTTTTGTTAAATGAAAAAGGGTTCGGGTTGGCGGGGTGTTACAAAGTGGTATCAGAGCGGAGTTTAGATTAACTAGGGAAAGATTAAAATTATTAAAATATATTAATTAGGGAAAATGAATTAAATAGGGTTAAACTCAAAATTGGTTTAAGAAGTCAAGATAATAAAAATATTTAAGAAAAATGAATTAGGATTAAAATATGACTTAATAGGATTAAAATATGACTTAAGGATTTAGTATGGGTACGTATGGGTTATGTGTACATGTATGAAAGTACTCGTTAAAGGTACTTATTAATTGTTTATTTTATTAGATGGCCAAGACACGTTTGACTGTCAGAAAATGCACCAGAACCCCTCGTCAAGGACCTTACCTTCTAAGGATGAGGGTAGGAGAGTCTGTTTCAGCTTATATTTACAGGTTACGATTAACAATGAAGTGTTACCACCTCAATGAAGGCCACGGGCATTCGGATTACCTCACGCCACCTAAACAGGCCGATGTTTTGATTCACACTCTCCCCAACGATGGCCCTTATACTGGAATCAAGAACGAATACTCTGATGTTTTGAAAAATGGAAGGCCAAACTATGAACGATACACCTTGAAAAGGAAGTGGTATCTCACGTTGAGTTACCTGGAGAAAAGAATGCTTGATGCTAGGGCCAAGTGGCTTAATGACTATTTACCCACTCATGACGAGGAACCCAACTATAGTGGCGATGAATTAGGAAGCAACCCTGCCTCACCCGTTGTAAATCTCGATGGAGATGGAGACGGAGATGAAGGT
The DNA here is from genome assembly GCA_947648045.1 of Beta corolliflora. Taxonomy (NCBI): domain Eukaryota; kingdom Viridiplantae; phylum Streptophyta; class Magnoliopsida; order Caryophyllales; family Amaranthaceae; genus Beta; species Beta corolliflora. The sequence continues at coordinate 68,001 of CANSZD010004053.1, forward strand.
GAAGACGAGGACCCGTCCGAGTACGCTGACTAGAAACCCAAATCTCTAGCCCTAACCCTTAGATTTCTAATTAAGGTCGTAAAAGACCAATTAATTTGTTAACTTAGTTAAGGATGGTGCGACTAATGCTTATTTGACTATTTGAAAAACTCTTATGCTACTATGAACGAATTGTTATGGCACTTTTGGGGTAATGAATGATGAACTTTTGATATGTGAATTGAGTGTGAAATGAATGATGAACTTTTGATATGTGAATTGAGTATGAAATGAATGAATGAATGGCATGAACCATGATTATGTGAATTAGCCTTTATATAAGAATCAATGTGAATGGTGGAAACACCAATGTGAATAACTCATGTAGCTTATGCAATACGTTTATACGCGATCTAGAGCAAGGCGACAAGAAAACCGAATGGCCGAAACTCCCGAACAAGTTGCAGCACGACTTAGGACTCTTGAGCAACTAGCTCAGAGCTTTGGCTTAGTCCTCCAAAACCAGATCAACAACAACCACCATGGAGACGATCCGCAAGCTGCAATGGCGAAAAAGATTTCCGCTTTGAAACCACCAACCTTTGTTGGGAGAGAAGACCCATTACTTCTTGAGAACTGGATAAAAGATTTCGAAAAGATTTTCACAGCCACGGGTACGCCTGAGGCCCAGAAAGTAGACCAAGCAACCTTTTATCTGCATGAAGATGCTGATACTTGGTGGGGAAAGTGTAGGACCTACTGGTAAAGCTCAAGAGAACTTTAACTAGGAAGCGTTTAAGGTAGCGATTAAGGCTCGATTCTTCCCCGAGCACATTCGTAGGCAGAAGTACAATGAGTTTAGTAGGTTTAACCAGAGCTATAACATGAGTGTGCAAGAGTACGCTCAGAAATTCAATGAGTATGCCCGATTCTACCCGACTGTAGTGCCAGATGAAGGAACTAAGGCTCAGAAGTTTGAAGACGGACTTAAGTTTGATCTTCAGACTCGAATGGGAGGTAGCACCTCTACTACTTTCACGGAAGCGTATGCTAAAGCTTCGAACCTGAAGAGAATCTTACAGCGTGAGAGAGAGGTGCTAGGCAGACACAAAAGGAAGGAACCTACCGGCAACAGCAACAGCCAAGGGTACGACAAAAGGCCCAACAATGGTGGAAACAACAATAACAATGGTGGACGCTACAACAACCGCAACAATCAGAATTTTGGACAACAGGCCCAGCAAGGAAATAGGAACCAAAAGAACTTTGTTTGCAAGAAGTATGCCAAGAGCCATCCAGGGTTCACTTGTCAGGATGAAAGGATCAAGTGTTTCGAGTGTGGAGAAGTAGGTCACAAATCGTTCAACTGTCCCAAGAAGCAAGCTCAAAATGCACCAAATAGGAACAATGGTAACAATGGAGGTGGAAGCAGAATTCAAAACTTCAATAACAACCGCCCCAGCAGAGGAAATGCTGCACAGAACGGGAACCAGAACAACCGCTCTTTTGGAGGTAGAAATGGAAACTATGGAAAGAATGGCAATGGGGGACTACACCAATGGAAGAATCAATGTCATGAGCCGAATTGAAGCTGACACCGATGCCAATGTTGTGACGGGTACATTTCTCGTAAACTCAAACCCTGCTTATGTACTCTTTGATTCCGGAGCGTCTCATTCTTTTATTTCTAGCACTTTTGTTAATAAGTATCCCTTCAAGTCTACCCAGTCTTGTCGAGCCAATATAGCCATGCCCACCGGTGAAACTGTTTCTTGTAAATCTCTTTTCCAAAGTATCCCTGTAGTCATAGCTGGTACTGAATTACCGGCCGATCTTATCCTTTTTGACTTAAAGGACTTTGACATTATCTTGGGAATGGATTGGTTAGTTAAGTATAAAGCCAAAATCGAGTGTCATAACCGGAAAATATCTCTTAGGGGACCAAAAGGGAATAAGATATCCTATAAGGGTATAATTTCTAAACCCGATGTCAAGATAATCTCAGCCCTGAACCTTCAAACCCATCTTAGAAAAGGCTACCCAGTCTACCTGTGCCAAGTAAGGGACGTAAGCGTGGAAAACGAGGAGTTTACTCAAATTCCCGTAGTAAAGGAGTTTCCGGATGTATTTCCCGAAGAGCTTCCAGGAATGCAACCAGAGAGAGAAGTGAGCTTTAAGATCAATTTAGTCCCTGGAACATGACCTATCTCTAAGGCTCTGTATCGAATGGCACCTGCAGAAATGCAAGAATTGAAAGTGCAATTGGAGGAGTTGTTGGAAAAAGGGTACATTCGACCTAGTGTCTCACCTTGGGGAGCCCCGGTGTTGTTTGTCAGGAAGAAAGACGGATCTTTGAGGTTGTGTATCGATTATAGGGAGTTGAATAATGCCACGGTAAAGAATAAGTATCCGCTCCCGAGAATTGAGGATTTGTTCGATCAGCTCCAAGGTGCAACAATGTTTTCCAGGATCGATTTGAGGTCGGGTTATCACCAATTACGAATTGCTGAAGAAGACATCCCTAAGTCAGCCTTTCGTACGAGATATGGCCATTATGAGTTCACAGTCATGCCTTTTGGACTCACTAATGCGCCAGCAACTTTCATGGACCTCATGAACAGGACTTTCCAGCCATACCTGAATAAGTTCGTGATTGTGTTCTTTGACGATATATTGGTGTACTCGAAGGATAGAGAAGAGCATGAGGATCAGTTGAGGAAAGTTTTGGAGATTTTTCGAGAAAAGCAATTGTACGGGAAGTTCTCGAAGTGTGAATTTTGGTTGGAAAAAGTCTCATTTTTGGGTCATGTGATATCAAAAGAAGGCGTTTCCGTAGATCCATCGAAGATTCAAGCAGTAACCGATTGGCCTCAACCTAAGAACGTCACCAAAGTAAGGAGTTTCTTGGGTTTAGCTGGGTATTACAGGAGATTTGTGAAGGATTTTTCGAGAACGGCCCAACCTCTCACTAACCTGATGAAGAAAACAACAAAATTTCATTGGGATGATAAGTGTGAGGAATCATTTCAAGAGCTGAAGAAGAGACTTACAACAGCCCCAGTATTGACTTTGCCCTATGGAGTAGAAGGATTTGAAGTCTACAGTGATGCCTCAAAGAAAGGTTTTGGGTGCGTCTTGATGCAACATGGTAAAGTAGTGGCCTATGCGTCGAGACAACTCAAACCGCATGAGCAAAATCACCCTACTCATGACCTGGAGTTGGGAGCAATCGTGTTTGCGCTCAAGATCTGGAGACATTATTTGTATGGAGTGCAATGTAAGGTCTATACAGATCACAAGAGTTTGAAATATCTGTATACGTAAAAGGAGTTGAATATGAGACAGAGACGTTGGCTCGAGCTTATAAACGACTATGATTTGAAGATAGTGTATCAAGAGGGAAAAGCGAACAAAGTAGCTGACGCATTGAGTAGGAAGAGTGCTCATTCGCTAAACGTGTTGATTTTGGCAGATGAACTGTGTGAAGAGATCAAGAGATTGAGTTTGGAAATAGTTGAGCCCGGTTATGTGAAAGCTCAGTTGAATGCTCTTACTGTTGGACCGGACATATTTGAGGAGATCCGGGTGAAACAAGCTGCAGATAAGTGGTTAAGCAAGTTAAGAGAGATGAAAGAAAGTGGTCAAGCACCGGAGTTCGAGATCGACGACAATGGCGTTGCGAAATTCAAACGGAGATTGTGTGTGCCCCAGGATGAGGAACTCAAGACGAGAATTCTAAGGGAAGTCCATAGTTCGTCGTATTCCATACATCCAGGAGGAGATAAGCTTTATAAGGATTTGAAAAAGCATTTTTGGTGGCCTAGGATGAAGCAAGAGGTAGCCGACTTCGTGGCAAAATGGTTAACATGCCAGAAGGTGAAAATACAGCATATGAAGCCTGGAGGGAAATTGCAACCTTTGGAAGTGCCAGGATGGAAATGGGAATCTATCTCTATGAATTTCATCATGGGATTACCGAATACAAGATCCGGAAAGAATGCAATATGGGTAATAGTGGACCGTTTGACTAAGATGGCAAGATTCGTGGCAATGAAGGATACTTGGTCGTTGAAACAGTTGGCGGATGCTTACTTTAATGAGGTGGTTGGGATACATGGTGTTCCGAAGGACATCGTTTCGGATAGGGACTCGAGATTCTTATCTAAGTTCTGGAAACAACTTCAGACAGCCGTGGGTACACTATTGAAATTCAGCACAACCTTCCACCCAACAACAGATGGTCAAACGGAGAGAACCATTCAGACCTTGGAGGATATGTTGAGAGCATGTGTGATGGATTTCGGAGGATATTGGGATGATCATTTGATGTACATTGAGTTCTCGTACAACAACAGTTATCACTCGAGCATAGGAATGGCTCCTTATGAGGCGTTGTATGGACGAAAATGTAGAAGTCCTATATGTTGGAGTGATGTGAACGAGTCGTTAAATTTGGGACCAGAAATGATTGAAGAGACTACCAACAAGGTGAAGTTGATTCAAGAGCGTATGAAAGCAGCTCAGGATAGACAAAAATCGTATGCCGATCAAAGGAGACGGGATTTAGAGTTTGCGGTTGGAGAAAAAGTGTTGCTGAAAGTTTCGCCAACCAAGGGAGTAATGAGGTTCGGTAGAAAAGGAAAGTTGAGTCCTCGTTATATCGGACCTTACGAGATACTCGAAAGAATTGGGGAAGTGGCCTATAGATTAGCCTTGCTCACAGAGTTAGCCAATGTTCATAATGTCTTTCATGTGTCTCAACTTCGTAAATATGTCCCTGATCCCTCCCATGTTATCCAACCTGAAAGCATTGAGCTAGATGAGACCCTCACCTTTGAAGAACGTCCTGTTAGAATCCTTGATTCCAAAACGAGAAATAATACCCGAAATAAGGCAGTAAAGTTAGTCAAAGTTTTGTGGTCTAATCATCAAACCGAGGAAGCAACATGGGAAACGGAAGATGACATGAAAAAGCGTTATCCTGAACTCCTTTCCCAGGTACGATTATCGAGTTTCGGGGACGAAACTCCTTAAGGGGGACCGAATGTGATACTAACAAAGCCTAGAACTAATATTTCGTTAATATTAAATATCTAACTTTAAAGTCCGAGGACGAACTTTGTCTTTAAGGAGGAGTAGATGTAATACCCCGAAATTTCGAAATTTATTTTATTATTTATTACGCTTTAATATTATTTCCACTTAAATTTATTTTTCTGATAATTCAATTTTAATAATGATTTCATTTAGTTTTGTATTATTTAACGAGTTTATTTAAATGATTTAATTGAAATGTATTTTAAACTAATTATTCATGTTCATTATTTCTAAATAATTTAATTATTAATTGTGGTAATTGAAATCTTTATTTAGTTGTGGGCATTCTTATTCATTCAATTGTCCATCCATATTAGTAGCCCAATGTCAAGTCCATAGCCCATGTGGCATTTTTGTTAGCCAAAAAGAAAAAGGAAAAGCCAAAAAAAAAATGTGATCTTCATCACCATCTTCCTCCCTCCTCACGTATGAAAATCAACAGAGCCAAAGGAAATTTTTTTCCACAAACTCAACAGTTCTTGTCAGAGAACTTTGAAATTCAAGCACAAATTCAACCATAACCTCAACTCTTCTGCCCAAAATCCCCCAAAATCAGAAAACACAATCTCAACACCATACTTCCTCCATTAATGGAGGTTGACTAAGCTCCATAAATTCAGAAAATTTGCTCTATAAATAGCAACCCAAACACATTCACCCAATTGCTCAAACAAACAAGTTAAACTTCAAAGGTTTGCTTCAATCTTCTTCCTTTCTCTCTTAATTTCTGATTTTTGTTTTGAAAATTAAAAATAAAATTCAATCCACCATTAACACTTCCTCCTGTTTCTCTAAGTCGCCGGAAGCCACCACGACCACCATGACCACCGCAGCACCCCAAACAGAAAACCACCCAGCACTTCCAGCCCAAACAGCCTCCCCTTCGCGTCACCTCTGCTGCCCTGCTTCGCGGCGCCTCTGCTGCTCCATGACGCCAACCCGTGCCCAGCCACCACCTCCGCCACCCTCCCCGCCTGACTTCGCCGTCCACCGCCAGAAACCCCGGCGCCACCTCCTTCTCTTCTCCCCCTGATTCGTCCCTTTCCCTGTTCTTCCTCCCTTCTTCGTTTCTTTTGTTTTTCGTTTTGGTGAAACCGATTCTTTGAATCAGTAAACTCCACCTTTCCCCCTTTATTTAGTTTTATTAGTTTATTTTTTTTAAAACAAAACAAATGACTTTCCTAAATTAACTTGCTTTATTAAGTTGGTGTATTTTAGATTAATTAACTTAGTCTTTTATAACTTGAAAATATTTCTTGATTTTCTAAAGCAAAGTAAGAAGTATAATAAAGTTAGTTTTCTATGTTTAAAATAATTGTTTAAGTTAATGAAAATTAAGTTGAAGTAATCTTTGAGTACTTAAAATGATTTCATAAATAGTGCATACATATTTATTTTTCCGGTCTTGACAAGAAACATGAAGGGTAAGATATCTTTGCTTGTTTTCCTTAACTCCAAATTTTATTGAAATTCCACAACTTATTTGGTTTCATGATTTGTTGGAATTAGAAAGGTTTTTGCCGATTCGACATATTTTCTCTGAACAAAATTTTCCTTTCCCCTACCTATTAATATCTTTGTGATGTTAGTATTTGTGCCATTTCCAATCTGTTACCTAGACATCCTTTCATTGCAACATCCGCTTTGATTAAACTTCTTGCACTCAAGTAAAGTGACTTGAATACTAATGTGCAAGATTTGTACCTTGATATCTAAAGATTTTTGGACAAACAATAGGGCTTTGTCAAAACTCGATAGGTCTTTGAATCCTAAGCATCCCTGGTTTTACTATAGCTCTAAGCTTTCCATTGAGGATGCCGACCTAATCTTCAACAATACTGAAGCCATTTCCTTTTTTTTTTTCTTTTGCTATTTTTTTTATATGTATTTTAGGTGTCATCTAGCGACCCTTGTCCTCCACAACCTCTATTCAAAATTCAAAGTCATGACAGGGGGAATAAGTACATGACAAGTTAATTATCACAGAAGGGAGGCAAATGAAGTACATAATAATACTTATAAAGTCATCATATTTATACGACAACTAGCCTTCCAAAACTATTAGTCCCTTCATCCACATTACTTCTTACTTAGGAGGGTACACAATTTTAGATGCTAAATTATTATTTGATTATTAATAGTTATTTTACTAAAAAGGTTGATGCGATAGAAGTTAATGCGTGTTACTTTATTTGGAGATAAGAGGGTTTTGTGCCACGCTTGACATATACAAAGACTAAGATAATAGCAGACAATGTCCAATAATAGAATCGTAAAGTGTAGTATAAAATAGACTACAATTAGAAGTGTAAATATAATACAGGACATACAAAGTACGTAGAGATTCTTTAAAAATAAAAAATTCACATTATACTCAATATTCTTTTGCATAAACTGTAATTTCTCTATTTTCATTCATAAGATTATTACAAATTTAATAATTCCATGGGTAACCATCATCTAAAACACTAATCTATACTAATATATTAAAAGGCGTTCCTAAGAATGTCTATGTGCCACGTGGCACTATCCTCTAAGGCTCTAATGCAAATACTCTATTTTCATGTCAAACCCCTCAACTAAAAAAATAATTTTGTATAGTTACAAGGTATCGAACACGTGACATTTGAAATGAAAAGTGAGAGCATAACCATTGATCCAACATAACATCATTGTGTTAGTAATTCAAAATAAAATATAATAAGGTCTTGTAATTATATCTCATTAAAAGACTACATAGTAGTTGGATACCTAACACATTAATGGTAATGATAATGCATACGTAGACACAAACTCTTACTCCAATTTCTTGTATTCTTCAAATTATGACGTTAATTTTTTCCTTGCAAGACAAAAATTTACGAAAAGAAACAACCCGGGGCATCGCCCGGGACACTCACTAGTTATCTATTAATACAGTTTATCATGTAAATGCCTTGTGTTCATGTAAAAAAAAAATGTAAATGCCTTGTGACTTACCGTAATTGGTAAAGTCAAAGACTTTCCGTTCATCCCCCTAATATACTCACAGGTCACACCATTCCATTCCAGTTGCAACTTGCAAAGCCCAAATAAACCCACGAATCATCACATTCCGAGATGCCCTGAGTCTTCCACGCGCACCCAAACACAACCCCACATACAAAAACCAATTCACACTGAATTCTGAAACAACAACAGGAGAGAGAAACCACACGAGTAAGAGGCAGAAAAATGGGGTTAGCCTCATTGACATCGCGAGCGATTCTCCGACACCGAAGTTCGATCCTCCATAGATCACCCCACAACCACACTTTCTCTCTCATCCGACCAATTGTATCAACCCCTGAGCTCAAAAACCCTGAATCTGCCGCCGCAGAAGCAACCCCAGATCCTCCTCCTCCTTCTCCTCGTCCCCCCGTCAACAATGCTAGGGTTCATTTCCCGAATCCCGAGGACGCCATTGAAGTCTTCGTCGATGGATATTCCGTCAAAGTACCTAAGGGATTTACTGTTCTTCAGGCGTGTGAGGTTGCCGGGATTGATATTCCTAGATTCTGCTACCATAGCCGCCTTTCGATTGCTGGTAATTGTCGTATGTGCTTGGTTGAGGTCGAGAAGTCTCCCAAGCCTGTCGCTTCTTGCGCTATGCCTGCTCTCCCTGGTATTTGTCCTTCATCTTTCCCTTGTTGATTTCCTACTTGATTTTGCTTATTTGGTAATTTTCATTTGGTGATGTTCATCTAGCGAAGTTAATTTAGGGTGCGTTCTCTTCGCCTAAACTTATCCGAACTCAAACTTACTAGACCTGATTCGACTTGCCTACACTCGATATATGATCAGAATTTTTTTTGAAAAGGTTTTGGAGAGGTGAAGTTTGTTAATGTGGTAAGAGATTGGATTTTTTTTTCTGGAGCTTGATTTTTGCAGGCCTTGTGCTTTACTAGTTTGGTTTGAAAAGAGTAAAAATGTAGATTTTGTTTTATCTTTTATTTTTGTTATTGTGAAAGACTGGAGTCTTAAGTTGTTATATACAGTTTGGTTTGAAGGGTGGAAATTTCTATTATTCAGACTGGAGTCTTAAGTTTATTAATGATACTTTGGTATTGTGATTCTGTCTGTGCAGAATATACTGTAAGTTTGTCAAGTTATGTAATGCAGGAATGAAGATAAAAACAGATACACCATTAGCCAAGAAAGCTCGGGAGGGAGTAATGGAGTTTTTGCTTATGAATCATCCTCTAGATTGTCCAATTTGTGATCAGGGTGGAGAGTGTGATCTCCAAGATCAGTCTATGGCATTTGGTTCTGATAGGGGCCGCTTCACTGAAATGAAAAGATCTGTGGTTGATAAGAACTTAGGCCCCCTTGTCAAAACTGTGATGACTCGGTGTATTCAGTGCACGAGGTCAGTAATTAGCGTTTCCTATATTCTATTGTTTATCCATTTGTACCTTAATTTAATGTGTTGATGAAGTGAGAGTTAGAAACTGTCTTGAATAGTCGCTTGCTCTATTTGTTACTATTCATTATGCACTCAATTTGAGTTTCTATCAATTTTCTTTTATCCTCTGTTTCAGCTCTTGAGCGGCTTGTCTATTTTGAGCTTAGAATTGTTGATGACTCATTTACAAGCCATTTTGAAGTCAGAATAATAAATTCTATAAGAATCATAATCAAGCCATTAATGATGCCTTAAAGTGTAGCTTACTGTTATAAATGAGATAGCACCACCTGCTGACGCTTGCCAAGATAATTATTATTTCTAGGTCAAGCTCTTATTACTTCCTCCGTTCCATAATAAGTGAAACATAGGGATTGGGCACAAGATTTAATAAACATCACTTTCAAAAGCCAAAAAGTCATAAAATACCCTTTTCATTATCAAAAGGAGGAGAGAGAAAAACAAACCACACAAGTTTGTGATGGGTACTCTTGTCATTTTGTCACTTTCTTTTTTCCATTTAAGGTATGTTTCACTTATTTTGAAACGTTCTAAAATAGTAAGTGTTTCACTTATTATGGAACGGAGGAAGTATTTTGGTGCTTAGCCCAGCATAATCAGAAGCTTTTCGAGCTAGAGCTGCTCATCAAATGCTTGAGTTATTTATTGTAATTGAGTACCTCTTATGCTGTATCGGTTGAAAATAATCACACCTTGTAGTTTAGAAACATGTTTGCTTGTATAAAATATCTTTACTTTGAAGTTCATTGTGCTTAGTGTCCTTGATGCTGGCTTGTTTGTCCTCAAAACAAATTGTTAATATTTTGCTTTATGCTTATTTCTCTTGGATTCAGCTTATTCTTATCTTACATGGAATCATTTTGTCAACAGGTGTGTCAGGTTTGCTAGTGAGGTAGCTGGAGTTGAGGATCTTGGCATGTTAGGTCGTGGTAGTGGTGAAGAAATTGGGACCTATGTTGAAAAGCTTATGACTAGTGAGCTGTCCGGCAATGTGATTGATATATGCCCAGTTGGTGCCCTTACTTCAAAACCTTTTGCATTTAAGGCCCGGAATTGGGAGTTGAAGGGAACTGAGAGCATTGATATCACTGATGCAGTTGGGTCAAACATACGAATTGATAGTAGAGGACCGGAGGTGATGCGTATCACTCCACGACTCAATGAGGTACTTTTGATTGTAATCACTTTGCTGTTTTTTCATTTTTGTTTCATCTAAGTGCCATGTGTTCTTGAAGTTTCTTTTTGATTCTATTGAGTTTAAGATGTTCTGGCATGACTTGCCAAACAAAGAAATATACAAAGTAAATTGTAGCCTGCACAAGAAAATTTCTCTCGCTTCAACTAGATCTAACTATGTCTGCACCTGATTAAGACGATTCTTTTGCTAATCATTGAGCACTGGATTATGCTAAAGATGTTATATACCCTTGGTGCCTTGGAAGTCTTTCTAAGACGTGGTAAGAGCCAAGGAGTTTGACATGAAAGTTATGCTTGCTCGTTTTTAATTACTCGAAAATTTTCCCTTTGCACGAGGACCAAGGACAAGAGAGAGATAGAGAGATATAAAAGAAGAACCCCATGGGCTAGGAGAAAGAAAGAGAGAATGTATTGCCAAAAAGAGAAATGTTACAAGTAATAGAGAACTCCCAAAAATGGGAAATGTTACGAGTAAAAAGACGGAGGAACTATTGTGCATAAATCATTAGGTATTTGATATCTTTTGGTATGGCATTGTCATACATACTATGAAACTTGGAGGGGGTGAGACAAAAAGTGGTTAAATGTAGACAAAAGAATTTGAAAATCGATAGAGAGAAGAGGTAGCTAGGAGAAAGTGTTGATCGTCAAAGATGAATGCTTTGTGTGATGAAGGGAGAAAAAGTGGGTTCCACATGGTGAAGGGCATCTATTTCCCAATTAGATAAGTAGAAGGTAAATTTGGGACATCCTAAGATAGTACAGTGAATGATATATTTGGGACGTAGGGCATATTTTTAATTCTGACTGTTTGATAAAGTTGGGATCTAAGTTTTAGAAAGCGCGTGTAAGGCGCGCCTAGGCGCTAGGCGAGCAGAGTTGTGGGCCAAAACGCATCTGACAAGCCAGGCGAAGCGCACAACGATAGGTGATCTGAGGCGCGTGTTCTTTGCCGCCTTTGTGAGTTAGTAGAGAGGCGCAGGAGAAGGGGAGAGTGTAGATCTGAGTTGAAAAGTTAAAATAAAACCAAAAAAAAAAATCGAATTAAAACTTACTGTGGCTTTAATTAACAATTTCTAGCAAAAGCCCTTTGTTAATTGCATTAAATTTGATCAAATTGAACCCTAATATGGGAGAAATACTCTAATTCGAGATTAGGTGGCAATTGATGGCTACCAACTCGCCGGAGGTGACAGAGGGTGCCGGCGAGCCATCCACCACCAGTCCCGACCCATCTCCGGTGGCGGTCGTTGGCAAGCAAGCTTCACGTCAGTCCTTTCTCTCTCTCTCGTTCGATGTTCTCTTTTGCTCCTGCTTGCTGTTTTCAATCTTCTCTATTTCTTCCTTTCTTCTGCTTTCTTCGATTTTTCTGTCTATGTCTGTCTCTTTCTCTTTTCCTTTCTTTTTATTTTCTGTTCTTTTTTTAAACGTTCTTTGTTACTTTGTCTTTCGGTGTGGGCTTCTCTTTGGATGGCTGCCAACCTTTTCTTTTCCCCTTTATTCTTTTCGGAAGGCTGCAATCTTTAGACTATATTAACTCTTTTTTACCCATATTAGTTTTAGTTATTTGACAGAAAAATAATTTCTAGAAAAAAAATAATAAAATAATAATAATAATAGAAAATAATAAAAATAATAAAACCATAAAAGCAAAATAATAATAAAACTAAAAAATGCGCCTTGCCTACGGGATGCTTGCGCCTGTGTTGGGATGCAAATCTTTTAGTTTTGTGGGTGTATGTTTAATAACTTTCTATGTGCTTATGCTTGTACAATATTGCTCTATCTTGTGGCCTTGCTTATCTTGGTCTATCATGTTTTCAATCGGTCTGGCAGTAGGGTAAGTAAGGAGTGTGTTCACAAAGAAATCAAGGTAAGCACCAAGGTTTGCAACTAATGACAAGCTAGACTAGTATTGTGTTTGATAGAGTGAACTAAGTACCAACATGCGAAGATAAACTAAAACTTAATTAAGAGAGCTACTCTAAGAGAAAAAGAAATTAAGTACTGTTTAGGGCAAAATTATGATAGTAAAGCCCTAGGGATTCAGACATAGAAAAACTATGGACCATGTATAATCCATGTAAGGGGGATTTCACAAGGATTAAATGATTGAGGGAGCTTCTTATGTATACTCAAAAGCAACAGAGCCATCATAGTATTTTTGAACTCCTATGAAAAGAAGGGTGGTAATTGGATAATTTACTGATCTGGATCTGATTCCTGTTGTATCTGTTGCATTTTAAAATTTGAGTAGAAACTTTTCTCTATTCCCCTCTTCATACGTGTTTCATATATTCCATATATGCTCATATAAATGACATTATCAAGCTAAAAAGTTACCAAGCTTCATCATTCATTCAATCACATCTTCTTAATGGAACTAATCTCAATCAAATGAAGAATATACATGACATCATCAAAAGAACTAATCTATTAGCCAAAAACTCGTAATTTCATGCAATTTCTAACTAGTCAGACATTTGTTGATCAACCCCCTCAATTTCACTTGCTGATCCTTCATTAATGGGGTTTAGATATCATGCAATTATGTGGCCATTCGTCAAAGCAAGTTTTAAAACCCTGAATGACTAACCACTCACCATTCGAGCCAACACCCTTGCATTTGATCTAATGTAACAAACCATAGCTTTTATGTTGGCTTTCACCCCAACCCTAGAAAGATCTACCAACTTCCCATATCATGAAGATTGAACTAGACAAGAGGAAACCTAATACCATTCATAATCAAAGAGACAAAAGTCGAAAAATCTATCTAATGACAATGGTTTGGATATTTCATGATTATTGAAGAAAATCAACATAAACATGAAACTTGCAAGATCGAGAAGATTAAACTGATTATATAAGGAAGAGAGATACTTTAAGGAGCTTCGAAAGAATTAAATAATTCTTCACTCCATTCTTGAAATCAAAGAACAATAGTAAAAATTTCAATTTTCTCTTGCTAAACTACGAGTATCTCTTTCTAGAATCACAGTAAGGTAAATATATTCAATATCTGGATAATATGCTAACTAATGACTACATAATCAGGGTTAAGAAGTATACAAGTATAGTAGTATCCCTTCATAGTTCATAGAACCTAAAGAAACCCGCAAAAGAAAACATGAAATTTAGATTAAACCCAGAGGAGCAAACGCTTTGTGATCATTCAGGGGGGATGCTCTTATGAGTTGTTTCGGAGAACAGTGCCAAGTCGTTGTGGAGCAGATGTTCCAAATAGGTCTTTGTTAGACTTCGATATGAAGCGGACGCTGCTTATGAAGGAGCGGATCCTCCAAAATCTCTGGATCAGCAGGAGCGGATGCTCCAAGCTTTATTAATCGTCATTGAGGTGGGTTGATGACCAGGAGCAGATGCCTACTTCTCTTTCTTATGGAAATTCAATAAGAGCCCCTTTAGTGAAAATCAGCCTTTTGCTTCGTGCCCTCCTTTTGAGCTTTGTTTATGCTCCCTCCTAACGTTCCTTTGAACGTTTCTTCGGTCTGAGGAGATCCTTGGACCTTGTACTTACGAAAGGGGAATAAATGAGAATAGTACAAAGCAAAGGAGAACAACTCGGAAAGCTGTTAACAATTCTAAGGAGCCGCAAGCTAACTAAATCTTCTCAAACTAAATTAGAAAAAAAAAGCAAAGTGGGGTCAAAAATTCGGAATAGCTACAAGAAGGCAACTGACTCAATATTGCTTAGAATACTTGTCCTGTAATGAGTTGAATTTCAGTTATCAATCCCCTCTCCCCCGAAAACATTGCTGGCTAATAATGCATACGTTTCAGGCATTCTGATGTGCGCATATTAGATTCCTATACAATGTCTTATTGCCATATTTTAACAGATGACTAAATCAGCATATGGATTGAATTTTGCCCATTATTCGTTGGACATGCTCTGTCGGGCTGCAGCAATCATAGATAAAAAAACTTTCATCTTTGCGAGATTGTTAAATCATTAAATTCTGAATGTTCTATTTCCACACTGAGTAAGCCATGTGATGGACCTGTAATACGCTTGAATGTTAGGGTTGTTTTGCAGCCTCCACAAAGTTTAGAGCGTCCTTGAAATCAATCAGTTTTGATCGCTGAGCTGTATTTAATAGTATTGCAGCTACTGATGTGGATTTTTGTTGTCATCGTGTACCGCATTTATACAGGACGTAAATGAAGAGTGGATTTCAGATAAAACAAGATTTTGCTATGATGGTCTAAAGAGGCAAAGGTTAAATGACCCCATGATTCGTGGGTCTGATGGACGTTTTAAAGCTGTCAGCTGGCGTGATGCCCTTGATGTGATTGCTGAGGTTATGCACAAGGTTAAACCAGAAGAAATTGTGGGTGTTGCTGGTAAACTGTCGGATGCGGAGTCCATGATGGCACTGAAGGATTTCTTGAACAGGATGGGATCAAACAATATCTGGTGTGAAGGAAATGGTGGGCAACCACAAGCTGATCTGCGCTCAGGATATCTTTTAAACACTGGTATAGCTGATATTGAGAAAGCAGATGTCTTCCTTCTCATTGGCACCCAGGTATATATATCTTTTCTATTTTGTTCTTTGACGGCATTAATGTGAGTTGATAGTAACCATGTATCTTGTTTCTGTTGATTTAATTTTGGAAGCAAATCCCGTTGGAAAATTAGAAAATTGGTGAAGCAAATGTGGACATCCTCTGTGATTTAGGATATCTTGATAGATACGTTGTTTAACTCTGAATGAGTTCAGTTGTGCAAGTCCCTATATCACGTTAGGTAATATTTTTTGTCTGTTTGTGAACTATGGCTATCATTGTGTTCATAAATATTAGAGTCAAATTACTATGAAGATCTTTGGTTCTTCAGTGTCTGCCTTTTCTCAAAACTAGGTGATTGGACCTTTTTGGTCCTTAACTGAACCATGAAAGTATAAGGGATCCCTCTAAAGTCCAAAACTGTATTTCGATTGCCTACTCATGTATCAACTGAAGGCGGTGATGTTGTGAAAGAGAAAAAAAAGCAAAGGACCAAAAGACTAATTTACTGTCCAGGGTATGCTTAAGTTGATGAAAATGAAGGTTCATTAATTAATTGACTAAGTTTGTATCTGACTATCCAATTCTTAACTCTTGCTTTAATATGGTATGGCCAAAAAGGAGGTGCTTTTAGCGTGGGTTTTTGTGAAGAAATCATCATATACGTTTATCAAAAACGTCATTTTTAAATATAAAAAATTATATGTTTATCAAAACTTTAATATTATTGTTTTGATGGCTGGCATATTTACCATTCTTGTTAGTTGTTACCTTCATCTTGCTGTCAGTATTATTTTGATCTCAAAGGAATCCCTAATCTAAGAATGGTTGTAATTTTGAAATTTTTTTCTGGTCTCATAATTATTATTTGTAATTGGGTTTAATTCAATTTTGAGGTACATATTATTTTCCCCTCATGCGCTCTTGTATTATGCATGCCCAGCCAAGAGTTGAAGCTGCCATGGTAAATGCTAGAATTCGGAAAGCAGCAGGGGCAAACCATGCCAAAGTTGGTTATATCGGACCTGCTGCAGAGTTCAACTATGACTATGAACATCTTGGAACAGGTCCACAAACCCTGCTTGAAATTGCAGAAGGCCGTCACTCATTTTTTTCAGCTATAAAGAATGCTAAGAATCCAGCTATTATTGTTGGTGCTGGGCTCTTTGAGAGAGAGGACAAAGATGCTATCCTCTCTTCTATTGAAACCATTGCAAAGTCGGCAAATGTCATTAGACCAGACTGGAATGGTCTCAATGTGTTGCTTTTGAATGCTGCCCAAGCTGCTGCCCTGGACCTTGGTCTTGTGCCAGAGTCTGAAAAAAGTATTGAATCTGCAAAGTTTCTGTATCTGATGGGTGCAGATGATGTCAACTTGGACAATGTCCCTAGTGATGCCTTTGTTGTATATCAGGGTCATCATGGTGATCAGAGTGTATATCGTGCTAATGTCATTTTGCCTGCATCGGCTTTCACTGAGAAGGAAGCTACATATGCAAATACAGAAGGACGTACTCAGCAGACTGTACCAGCAGTTCCCACTGTAGGTGATGCCAGAGATGACTGGAAAATAATTAGGGCGTTGTCCGAGTCGGCTGGTGTGAGGCTGCCTTACGATTCCGTTATTGATATCCGAGAACGGATGAGGACTGTGGCGCCAAATTTGCTGAGCATAGATGAACGAGAACCAGCTACTTTTTCTGTGTTGATAAAGCCGGAGCTTAAGAAGGAAATGAATCCAGCTCCATTCAAGTCAGCAATTGAAAATTTCTATATGACTGATGCAATTACCCGGGCATCCAAGATTATGGCTCAGTGCTCTTCTCAGCTGTTGAAGAAGTGAAAATCTTTGTGATTTTTGCAATAAGTTTGGCAGGGTTGATTTTCTTTTATGCCCTGTATTTTTGATAGCTGGACTCACAACATTTTGGCATTTAGTTTGTAATTTCTGTAATTTACCCTTACTATACGGGCTGTTGTCAGCTGCTAACAATCCTCATTAGCTGTTGTATTTCTTCAATGATATTTTAAAATCTGCGCTAAAATTGAAAATAAGGCCATTTCCTGTTCGTCCTGCTTGGGTTTTATTTTAGGGCGTGACACAAATTGTATTGCAGCTGCCTGTTAAAGTATGACACGATCGTGTGATGTGCTGTCATAAATAGGGACTAAGTGTATATTTACCATAGTTGAGATTTGAACACGTCACGCTCCCTTCTTCGCATTCCAGAACATATTATATTTCAGATTTTTGTTTTGGTATACTAATTTGTTAGGGGACCCCTAAGAGAAACCTAATGAATATTCACTCTCAAATACAAAGCAGTACTAAGCTCAAGTTCTAACTTCTTATGTTAATGTGCATGGTGATCAAATATGTTACTCTTCTTAAACTCTTTTATAGAACTTAAAAATTCACTTGCTTGCACTTGATTAGAAGAATAAATTTGCTTAATGAGACTTTATCAAAGTAATTTGAACTCTTGATTACTCGTCATACTTAGCTTACGTGGCAAATATGAAATTATGACATGCTTGCTTACTCATAATAATTCATCAACCGTACTCTCACATACCGTACTCCCACATGATCTTATCATTCACACTTCAAATATATTAACAAATCAATTCCACATTAAGCTAACAATTTAATCTTCCTATTCATGATTTTCACACCCAATTTGTTGTAACCTAAAAATGAAAGGCTGATGAGCGGACACGTGGACCAATCAGAGGCCTCCACGTGTCCTTGCCAATGGAGGGAAAATGACCTTTTTGAAAGGGATTATTCTTTCTAATATTTTAAGCCTATTTATGGAATGAAGGCATAATCAAACCCAAACCACAAAAAATGACTGCATATGATTGGCTGAAATACCTTTTCCAATCATTGCCTGTCACGTGTCAAATTATGATTGCTCAGCTAATCAAATGCCCCTATTCTAGGGTGACATCAAATGACAGCTCTCATATTCCAAACACTATAAATAGTCCCCTCAAAATAAGGTAAAAGGTAGATCACTAAATACTGTGCCATTACTATGTTAAAATATACTCTCTTTCTCTATCTCTATCTCTAAACCTGATTCCTTAGCTAAACTGACTTAAGCTTCGGAGGGGGAACCACCACCCAAACCTCCGGGGTTGGTTTCCTTTGCTGCAGGTTCGGAGCGAGAAGTGAAGGCATCGCTAGCACAAGTCTCTCCAAGAACATATTAAAAAAAGATGAAGCAACTTGACTCTTTAGTGCTCATAACATTTGACGCCTGTACGTGGGGAGACGCGGCGATAGGCGATTGTCACTCGTCCAACATAGCTCGAAATCGCAGTTATCAGGTTGTGGTAGAAGATACAATGGATGATGATCGTCCACCCCGAGGCCGAGATAGACCCCCATCCAATGCTCCTGATGTTCGTCGAGAGCCTATCTTCGAAGAGAATCTTGAACGTCCCGGGTCTTGCTTTGCTCATCGGAAAATGTCTTGAATGACTTTCGGCCAAAGATGACAAGCGATCGTCCGAGAGCAGATCAAGAACAATAGGCTCTTCTTCCAAGTGAATGCGAGCCGATTGTTCCCAATCCTACTCCTCCCTGAGGACGTTCTCAGGAAAATCTTCCGGGTCCAAGTCGACCTACTCGTCCGGAAGTTTCTTGAAGGGGCAGCCAAAGAGAAGCAGCCTGTGTGTAGTGAGCAGCGAAGGAGGTTAGACTGGAACTTGGTGGTAAAATCTCAGGATGATAGGCGTTCTAATGGACATCGGATGGAAACAGATGCTCGGGACTATTTGGAAGCAAAGAAAGCTGATGCCTTACAGCGATCGGCCACAGGGTCTACTTCGTATTTGAGAGATCCTCCTTTGAAGATATACTCTCGGACATAAGGAAGAAGTCTGGGTCCTTCTCTTCTTCGTCCACATCAGGAGAAAACAGTGGTTCAGCCGATGGTCTATCGACGTGCAGCCCCATTAAATACCTCATTAAACCCAATTTTGAAGGAGTACCGTAAGGAGTTGATACCCATCGAAGGGTAGCTGGGAGCTCTCCGTATGAACGGCCAACTCCTTTCTCGGCCGGGATAATGGAGGATCCCCCCTTTCCCAACGGTTAAACACCCTACAGTTAAGCCGTTTGATGGAACGACTGATCCTGATGATCATCTTTCTGCCTACAAGCACCAAATGTATGTTCAGGCAGTAGATGATGCTACTTGGTGTAAGAATTTTCCAGCTACTTTGAAGGGAGTTAGCTCAGAAGTGGTTTAACAACCTTCCTCCTAACTCAGTTAATAACTTCACTGAATTCAGTTACTTATTCACAAGCCACTTTGTAGTAAATCGGCAAGAATAGAAGACTAGCATGCATTTGCGGAAAGTCATTCAGGGTCTAAAGGAGGCTCTTCGAAGATTTGTTAAGAGGTGCAGTCTAGAGGCTTTGCACATCCAATACCTTAATGCTGGAGTGGCCTTTGATGCTTTTATCAGAGGGTTACGTCCAGGGAGTTTTAAGTTTGATCTCGTCAAAAAGAATATCACCAGCCTTTCAGAAGCCTTAAAGGAGGCTGAAGCATTCATACATGCTACAGAAGTCTGTGCTGAGGCTAAACACCCTGAGTCCAAGAAGCCTGAAGAAGTGGTTCCAGCAAAAAAGAATGACCCGAAAAAGACTGAGACTTGGTTAGTGACCTCCACAACCACCTCGTCCAAACGAGGAAAGCGAAAAGAATCAGAATCTTTAGGCGACCCAATAGATTTCAGCAAGGATCAGTATTCTATTCTTATGGAGATAAAAGATCAATATGAGCTCAAAGCCCGCTGAGATGAAGACTCCTTACAGAAATAGGGATCGGAGCAAGTATTATCATTTCCACAAGGACTGTGGGCATGAAACCAATGAGTGTAAGCATCTTAAGAGGGCCATGGAGGATTTGGCTCGGCAAGGAAAGATGAACTCGTATTTACCCCAAGGGGGAAGGAAGTTTCAAAAGAAAGATGATCGTCAAAGCAAAAAGAAGGATAGTCAAAGCACAGACGAAGATGTTGTCCTGGTCATTTCAGGTGGGTTTGCAGCTGGTTGACCTACCAATCGAGGGCACACAAACTATCTCCGGGAGCTCGGCCAAGTTCTGTTAACTGACCAGATAAAGGCCGACCCCTTCCCAAAGGTGGTGGTCAGTGATCAAGACCAGGAAATAGAAGACCCCTTATGATGATCCTCTAGTTGTGGAAATGAAGATAGCAAATCTAAGGGTGAGAAGGACTAGACGAAGGTTGCTTGTGGAGACCAGCAGGCAGCCAGAGAATGTTATTTAACTACTCTAAAACCATCATCTTGGAAGGCATAAGAGAAGGACTAGACGAAGGTTGCTTGTGAAGGGAGAGCGACCGAGATCATAATGACGCAAATAGCCTAGGCCGAGAAAGACAATTGACAGGTCACTCCGTCAAGGAGGGTGGTCGAAACGCTCCCCAGCAAGAAGAGGAAGTATGTGTCAGTAAAGGAAGAGCCCCGCTCGTCTGAAGAAGTTATGGTCATCATGGGTTTGGCACTTGAGCGTCCAGAGCATGTTGAGGTCCCAGAAGACATATGTTTAGATGATGCTCGTCCAGAAAGGACCCAGAAGATTGGATCTTCTCTTTCTGCTGAGTTGCGGGGAACTTTGATAATTTTACTTAAGGAATTTCAGGATGTGTTTGCTTATAGTGTTGAAGAGATGCCTAAAATTGATCCAGAAATAGCTGTTCACCGATTGAATGTTGATCCAAACATAAAACCAGTTTGTCAGAAGAAAAGGCACCTTGGACCAGCCAGAAATCAAGCATTGGATAAGGAACTGCAAAGGATGTGTGTGGATTACACTGATCTCAACAAGGCCTGTCCAAAAGACAATTTTCCTTTGCCTAAGTTGGATCGGCTGGTTGATTCAACGGCCGGTCATGCGTTGTTGAGCTTCATGGATGCCTATTCCGGTTTCCATCAAATTCCAATCGGGCGAGACGATCAGGATAAAACCTCCTTCATAACAGAGAAAGGACTAATCAATACAGTTTTTCAACCTCAACTGGGTGGGAACATGGAAGCATACATAGATGATATGATCATTAAGAGTCAGCAAGAAATTGACCACATTGGTGATTTGCGATAGACATTTGAGACTCTAAGGAAGTACAAACTGAAGTTAAATCCCAAAAAGTACGTTTTTGGAGTCATGGCTGGAAAGTTTTTGGGGTTTTTAGTAGACCAGAGGGGAATTGAGGCTAATCCTGAAAAAATCTAAGCCATTCTAGATATGAAGTCTCCGGCTAAGATTAAGGAATTACAACGCTTGACTGGCTGTCTCGCGACTCTCGGCCGGTTCCTATCTAAGTCGGGAGACAAGTGTCATCATTTCTTTGCTACGATCAAGAAAAAAAGCTAAGTTTGAATGGATAGCTGAGGCAGAGCAGGCTTCACAACTAGTCAAAGACCATCTTCATTAGTTACCCGAGTCGGTCGGCCCAAAGAAGGGGAAAAATTGTTTGTATACCTAACGAGTATCTCCTCAAGTTGTAAGCTGTTTGTTTTGTTGGACGAGATAGGCTTGGTGCAAATTCCAGTGTATTTTGTGAGTCATGTGCTCAAAGACATAGAATGCAGATATACATCGGTCGAGAAGTTCGGATTAGCACTTGTCATGGCTAGCCGAAAGTTAAGACCTCATTTTTTAGCTCACAGAATACTGGTCTATACCGATAAGCCTTTAAAGCAAGTGTTACAAATGATGGAGGCTGCTAGGAGAATGTTAAAGTGGGCCATTGAGTTGAACATGTTTGACATAATCATTGAGCGAAGGAAGGCTATTAAAGGCCCGGGCTTAATTGATTTCATAGTTGAGTTAACTCGGCCAACTATAGATCAGATAGCTGATCCAGCCGAAGGTAAGAAATTTTGGACTCTTATGGTAGATGGATCATCAACAACCAATGATTGTGGAGCAGGAATTGTTTACCAATCCCCGGAGTGGGATAAGTTTGAATATGCTCTAAGATTCTAGTTTCAGGCTTCCAATAACGAGGCTGATTATGAGGCACTGCTAGCTGGAACCATGACGTGCAGAGGGCCTGGGGCTTTAGCGATTGAGGCAAAATCGGACTCTCTCTTAGTGGTCATCCAAGTAAATGGAGAATATGAATGCAAGGAATCATCTATGAGCAAGTACATGCGTCTTATCAGAGATGAGATTGAACCTTTAAAGCGGTTTGTGTTAGAGCAAGTACCAAGATCAGAGAACCATCAGGCGGATGCTCTTTCAAAGCTAGCCAGTTCAGCTGATTGTGATACCAAGGACAGTGTTCTAGGAAGTCAAGTGAAAGAAAAGTATTGATCATTAAGAAGTCCTGTTTCTAAGCCGAGGAACATTATGGATGGAGCCCATTATAAACTTCAAAAAGACGGACCAGTTACCCTTAGACCCTGTGGAGGCTAAGTATGTCAAGGGCAGAGACAAGTGGTTTGAGCTGTGGGATGAAACTCTGTATAAAAAGTCTTTTAATCGTCCTCTACTTAAGTGTATCACTCGAGAAGACAGACAAAAAGTTTTGAAGGAACTCCATGAAGGAGCCTGTGAATCTCATATTGGGGGAACAGCCATAGGAGAGAAGGCCTTAAGAATTGGGTACTGTAGACACATAATCGTGTCTCCCCATTTAAGGATCCAATGATGAAATATACAGCGGCATTAGTTGGCGCGACCCAACGGAAGAGCAATCTAAAGAACCATTCTAAAATGTGTTTCGAAATGATATTCTAAAGCCCAATTAATTGTTCATGATGATTAATTGTATTTCAAGCCCATAAGATGTTTTAAATCCATTTTAAAAGCCCAATCATATATTTATTATTTTAATGGATATTTTTCATAAATATTTTATTATCTTTGATAAATAAACCAGATTTTTAATCTATAAAATTCCATCTCCGGAATTTTAGGGATAAAAAAGTATATTCGAAAGACGCGCAATGGAATATGTTCGAATATTCCAGAATATGTGCCGGACGTGGGGGCTGCGCTCAGCGCGCCACGTGCGTCCAGCACATAGGCCAGAACGCGTCAGGCGAGCCAATGAGCGCTTGACAAGTAGATTTTGTGACTCACACAGAGTCCTGCGTCTGACGCAGGTCTTGTGTGAGACGCAACTTTCTTTTCTATCTTTTCAAAATGCGTTTACACGTGCCTAAACCTGATTGGGCTGACTGCGTCAGGCACACCAATGTGCGCCTGACACGTGGCAATGCGCCTGCCACGTAGGCATGCGCCTGGCGCAGGGCTTGCGTGGAGCGCAAGTTTTGTTTTCCCTATAAATATCCGGAATTTCACGAATTTTGGACGGCTTTTCATATTATTATTTCACGCACACAAATTCTCTCTAATACTCCGAAATACACTTCGAATTCCCAAATACTCAAATACTTTCAATACTTTCAATCAATCAATACTTTCACACTGCGTTCTTGGTTCCACGATTACTCCGCCTAAAGATCGTTGCGCTCTTCAATCTAAGCCGCATAGGTATAATTCATGAGGATCCTTGAATAATCAATTATATTTATTGCTTTGAAGTTACTAACGATTTATTTCATGATGTAGATCTTTAATATAAAATCGTTCTACTGTATATTCTTCTAAACCTTTCTCTTTTTATTTATTTTTCTATACTATTATATGCCTGCCCGATTGTTCTATGCATATTATATGATTGTCTTGTTTCAATGCTTTTATCACCTACATGTTATATTTGCTAATCAAGACCTAAAGAAATGTTCTAATATTAACCAGATTAATTTGGACAATCTGCTAGGTTCCTTGTAATATTACTGGCTAATAACACATCACTAAAATTAGTCTTTTTATGTGTTTCCTGAACTCACTTAGACTAAATATTTTTAGGGTGTATAAAACATTATTTGATTATTCTTTGGCATAAATTCTGCAATGAATCGATATTTAGTAGAGACCAGCAATGGGCAATATGGTTCCTGACTGTATTGTACCCTCACCCCCGAACTCAATCTTTGGTTCACTTTGACCATCTATGGAGTCTGGACGGGGAAATCTACATTGGACAATTTGTCCCTATGTTTTTCCCATATCCAATTAGGTTTATGATTCTTCCTAAAAAGAATTGTTGGCGACTTCTTTCAATACAAAACAATTTTCAATAAAACCTTAACAGTGGGGTAGACAAATCAAATACGCGCTCACACCGCGTAGGCGAAATAAAAACACGCCTACAATTTGGCGACTCCACTGGGGAGGATTTTAAAAAATTAATTTTTTTAAATGAGTGGGTGAAACTTGAAAAATACGATTCATTCTTATTTTTATGCCTTTGAATAATATACTTTTTTGCATATGCATGGCTACTGTTCAGCCACCATAAGGACAATCTACCTTGCCTCATTAGCACATGTTCTATGTGTGAGGTCACCCCCGGGGGGTTTGCGCTTTGTCCTTCCAAAAAGCTTCCTGAGCGATAGTGTTGGATCTTAGTCATAAGCAAACCTACCCAACCATGGCATTGTTCTCTTGTTCCAGACTTGAGACTGGAGTGCGTCTTACACGTGGCCACCTCTTTAAGCAGGGGTACGAAGCGTGGGATCAATCTCTTAGTCATGGACCCTTTTCAGCCTTAACCTAAACCTGACCAATAGTTGAATGTAGAACTGGACTTTAGGTTGGGAACTTTTGCATCCATGTTACCTGACATTTATGTGTGATTGCAATTTTTGCCTGCTAATATGCTTTACGCACGAAATTATTGCAAATCGCGTCTAAAACAAATCGTCGTTTTCACCCGAACCGTCGTCAATTTACCAATACGCGTGCCGCACAGCATTGCGCCAAACGCATTAAGTTGCGCCTGGCGCAATGCACCTGCGTCAGACGCATATGATGTGCGCCGCGCGCACTAGTTACGTGGCACGCAACCTTTTCGTCCCATGCTTATTGGTCTTTTGACCTTTGTTCGAGTCTAAGATAACAAGTTTGCATAGTATCATATTCAAAAAAAAAATCAGTCTTTTCATGCAAGGTCAAGTCCGTCTAAAAAAAAATGCATCTAAAGGGTCATTGTAGAGCTAGAGTTGTCATGCATATCTACCTCTTCCCACTTTCTCCCTGCTGTTCAACAAATCAATTGTAGAGCTAGAGTTGTCATGCATACCTTACCATATTCATCAATTTCAAAAACTTACATCTTTTCAAAATCAATCCTACACCCGTGTTTATTCTACCTTTTTCGAAAACATTTATTAATCATCATCACACCACGACATTTCAAAAAAAAAAAAAATATTCTTCAAAATTAATCCATCATCTTTTCCTAACAAAAGATAAAACAAGGGGTTCCTTTCAAAAACAAATTTCAAAAATTCTAAGCCCAGTCTAAACACCTTCAATCCAATCCAATTCAATCAACCAAATCCAATTCACTTGCATTCATTCTAGGCCCATATGCATTAGAGTCCATTTTGCATTCATATAGGGTCCATCTAATCCAAACTTAGGTCCATTTAGGCCCAATTCATATCCTAGGTCTAGTTTGCATCTCCATGTAGGCCCTAGTCAAGTCCAATTCCTTCCGAAGTTCATAATAGCCCAAATTCCTCTAAAGTCCAGCCTGCTTGCTCCCTCGTAAGTTCAAGGTCTAAGCATTCCTTAAGTCTATAGACATTGTTGTGTCTAGCCTGCTTGCTCACCCGTAAGTTCAAGGTCTAGCATTCCTTAAGTCCATAGGCAATTTTTGTATCTAGCCTGCAAGGTCTAGCATTCCTTAAGTCCATAGACAATTTTTGAGTCTAGCCTGCTTAGTTTAATGTAAGTTTCGAAGTCTAGTTGTCTAGCCTGCTTGCTCACCCGTAAGTTTAAAGTCTAGTTTCCTAGCCTGCTTGCCTTAAGTTAAGAGTTTGGTCTCTGTTATTGTCCAGCCTTCCTTGATGTCTAGCCTTCTTGCTCACCCGTAAGTTCAAAGTCTAGGTGCCTAGCATGCTTGCCTTAAGTTAAGAGTCTAGTCTCCCTTATTGTTGAGTCTTCCTTAAAGTCTAGCCTACTTTCTCCTCCGTAAGTTCAAAGTCTAGTCTCTCCTATCATGACCAAAATCCAATCCAGTCTGCTTGCATAGTCTAGTTCAGTCCAGTCCATGTCTGCATGTGCATATAGTTAGGCCCGTGTCTCCATAATGGTCAAGCCCATACCCATTTATAATCATACTCATTTCTAATCATTCCCATTTCTTTACATTCCATTTCCATTCTTCCATTTCCCATTTCTCATTTTCATTTCTCATTTCAAAATTATCATTTCTAAAAATTTCCAAGGTCCACTCGATTATGTTCATGACGGGTCGAGAGATTACAACTTAGGAGCGCCTAATGGAGAAACAAACAGTTGAGCCTACTCTAAAGCTCATCAATCGCACTATCACCACCCCGACTTCATTTAGAGTCATGAAGATTACTTTTAACCGCCTTCACAATAGAGGCGCGATCACTTCCATAGGGTCTACCGCCTTCACATTAGAGGCGCGATCACTTCCATAGGGTCTACTCTGAACCCTGCACTTAAAAGAAAATTTAAAAGGTGCAACCTATATTTCTATTGCAGATTCCAACATAAAAATGAACATCTTACACCTAGTGTTGGATCCCTCAAATGAACTGCGAAACATGGTCGATGACAATAGACTTCTAATGCTTGCTACAACGAGAATCAGCATCACCAGCAACCCTTTTGCGCAGTGCATCAATAATTCAACTGGCTTAGTCTTTTATTTCTAGTTTCCTAGGATGAGTCAGAGAGTCCTTACCCTAAGCCATTTATGTCCTTTTCCATCGAGTCTATGTCACTTTAGGACTTCATCTATTATAGCCTTTCATTTCATTTCAATTTTATTTTCATTTTCATTGGCCTTCCATCATTTTATTTATGCTTCTAAAGCAATGATGAAACTCAAATCACCTAATGAACTTGACTATAATAATAAAAAGATCTGAAATAAAAAAAAATAAAAAAAAGAGAAAAATGAAAAAAAAATGGACATACTTTGGATCAGGAATTACTCCTTCTTCCTCCATCACCTTCCATTACCTTTTATAAGCCATCCTCATACAACCAAAGAAAAACAAAACTCCTTAAACCATCATCTCCATGATCATAAACCAAATAATCCCTCCATTAACCAAAGCTCCACAAACAGCCTTCAGACCTTCCATTACCCTAAACCAAACTTGTGTGCAAGCCTCACTACAAAAAAAAAATCAATGCCAGGCAAAATAAAATAGTGAAAAAATTCAAAGTGCAAAAAAGTAAAAAAAAGCAAAAACGCACAGGATAAAAAGAAAAGATTAAAAAAGAAAGAGCCAAATGTAAATAAAAGTCAAGTTAGGGGGCTTGCACACAAGTTATACCCCTCATTCAAATCCCTTCGATTCTTCAAACCTTTAATCCATATAATCCAAATTCATAATCCTTTCATCAACCCTAACTCCTTTTTCAAGGTATGTCCAAGTCCACTAGGTTGAAAACCCGAAAGGGCGGCCTATGCAAAAGTTAGGGCACAAAAAAAAAATATAAATAATAATAAAAACATCAGATCTGGAACTACGAATGGTCTGATTCTGCAAGGATACGTAGGAATCCTCATCTCGAGGTCCGACCGCTTCAATAAAATAAATTAGTCATGGTCTAATGATTTGACTTTCTAGAGTTCAGGAGTATAATCTCTTTCTAGATCCCGACATGGACTCGAGTCTGCACCTAGCCTCGTTAAAGCCTTTTCCCACCTACATTCATTTGAGTCACAAATTTTAACTTTTTTTGTTTTTCAATCCAAGCTCTCCTTGTCCCTGAAGGACTATCCGACAATTCCATGATTTCCGGCGATACTTGACTTTGCTTATATCAATTTCCCAAAGAAGAATCCTCAGTACAATCCCCAATGACAACTTTCAACGTTCAAGGCAGATCAACTACATTTCAATATCAGATCAAGTACAATTCAATCAAGGCTCAAGCCTAATTCAAGGCAAGCTCACCCAAAGTGGGGGGCTTCCTACGTGTGGTGGTTCCTCCAATTCAAATCAAACTCCCGAAAAATTGTAATCTGCGGACCTGGTTTACGGACCCCGATTATTTGCTAAAAACGATTTTCGAAAATCATTCTATTCATTTCTGATCATTCTATCTTTCTACATATCCAGATCTCATAGCCTTGCAAAATCCTGACCTTACATAGCATTACATACATCTTAGTCTTGCATAACCCTGACCTTGCATGACGTGTCATATTCCTTAGCTTTGCATAACCTTAATCCTTGCATAGCGTCCCATGCATCCTTAGAGAGTCTAAGTTTGCATTTTTGCATCATTATGTGCCTTATCTGAGTTGTTTGCACCTATCTGCTAACATCTTTTTCTGCAGGTAATCAGATTGCTTGTAGTTATTGTCCTGCATACTAACTTTGTTTAGCAGAGACCGGCGGTTATAGAACAGTTCTAAACTGCAGAGCGTTTAGAATCGTTCTCCGTCCCGACACCGTATACTTTGACAATCGGTTTCCTGAACCTCAGTCAAAGTGGGGGCTTCTGTAGACACATAATCGTGTCTCCCCATTTAAGGATCCAATGATGAAACATACCGCGGCATTAGTTGGCGCGACCCAACGAAAGAGCAATCTAAAGAACCATTCTAAAATGTGTTTCGAAATGATATTCTAAAGCTCAATTAATTGTTCATGATGATTAATTGTATTTCAAGCCCATAAAATGTTATAAAGCCATTTTAAAAGGCCAATCAATATTTATTATTTTCATGAATATTTTTCATAAATATTTTATTATCTTTGATAAATAAATCAGATTTTTAATCCGTAAAATTCCATCTCCGGAATTTTAGGGATAAAAAAGTATCTTCGAAAGACGCACAATGGAATATGCTCGAATATTCCAGAATATGCGCCGGACGCGGGGGTTGCGCTCAGCGCGCCACGTGCGTCCAGCACATAGGCCAGAACGCGTCAGGCAAGCCAATGAGCGCCTGACACGTAGATTTTGTGACTCACACAGAATCCTACGTCAGACGTAGGTCTTGTGTGAAACACAACTTTCTTTTCTATCTTTTCAAAACGCGTTTACACGTGCCTAAACCTGATTGGGCTGGCTGCGTCAGGCACACCAATGTGCGCCTGACGCATGGCATTGTGCCTGCCACGTAGGCATGCGCCTGGCGCAGGGCTTGCGTGGAGCGCAGTTTTGTTTTCCCTATAAATATCCGGAATTTCACGAATTACGGATGGCTTTTCATATTATTATTTCACGCACACAAATTCTCTCTAATACTCCGAAATACACTTCGAATTCCCAAACACTCAAATACTTTCAATACTTTCAATCAATCAATACATTCACAATGCGTTCTTGGTTCCACGATTGCTCCTCCTAAAGATCGTTGCGCTCTTCAATCTAAGCCGCATAGGTATAATTCCTGCGGATCCTTGAATAATCAATTATATTTATTGCTTTGAAGTTACTAACGATTTATTTCATGATGTAGATCTTTAATATAAAATCGTTCTACTGTATATATTCTTCTAAACCTTTCTCTTTTTATTTATTTTTTTATACTATTATATGC
The DNA here is from genome assembly GCA_947648045.1 of Beta corolliflora. Taxonomy (NCBI): domain Eukaryota; kingdom Viridiplantae; phylum Streptophyta; class Magnoliopsida; order Caryophyllales; family Amaranthaceae; genus Beta; species Beta corolliflora. The sequence goes on from CANSZD010004053.1 coordinate 97,915, forward strand.
CTGCCCGATTGTTCTATGCATATTATATGATTGTCTTGTTTCAATGCTTTTATCACCCACATGTTATTTTTGCTAATCAAGACCTAAAGAACTGTTCTAATATTAATCAGATTAATTTGAACAATCTGCTAGGTTCCTTGTAATATTACTGCCTAATAACATATCACTAAAATTAGTCTTTTTATGTGTTTCCTGAACTCACTTAGACTAAATATTTTTTGGGTGTATAAAACATTATTTGATTATTCTTTGGCATAAATTCTGCAATGAATCGATATTTAGTAGAGGCCAGCAATGGGCAATATGGTTCCTGACTGTATTGTACCATCACCCCCGAACTCAATCTTTGGTTCACTTTGACCATCTATGGAGTCAGGTTGGCGAAATCTACATTGGATAATTTGTTCCTATGTTTTTCCCATATCCAATTAAGTTTATGATTCTTCCTAAAAAGAATTGTTGGCGACTTCTTTCAATACAAAACAATTTTCAATAAAACCTTAACAGTGGGGTAGTCAAATCAAATACGCGCTCACACTGCGTAGGCGAAATAAAAACACGCCTTCATGTACTATTAGCCTACCTTAAAAGAAGATGCTCTTGTTTATGCTAAGAAATGTGACAGTTGTCAGAAGCATGAAAACTTGCACCAGAGGCTGTCCAACTATGTGGCTCCCATTCTGTCCCCTCTGCCTTTTGCTAAATGGGGCATGGATATCTTGGGACCCTTTCCTATGGTCGCTGGGCAGAAAAAGTTTGTGATTGTGGCTAAGGATTATTTTACTAAGTGCGTAGAAGCGGACGCAGACGAGGCATAACTACCAATGATGTCAAGAATTTCATTTGGAAGAACACACCATAACCCGGTTCGGCATGTCGCAATAAATCGACTTTGACAATGGTCCGCAGTTTGAAACACCAAAGCTGAAAGTTTGGCTGTCAGAAAGAGAAATCAAGGCTCATTTTGCTGCAGTAGCCCACCCACAAGCTAATGGGCAAGTGGAGTCTTTCAACAAGATCTTGTCAAATGGAATCAAAAGGAAGCTGGAAAATGCCAAGGGACTATAGGTTGAAGAACTACAACTAGTTCTATGGTCAATTAGAACTACGGCTAAGAATTCCACGGGCGAGACTCCTTTCATGTTAGTCTATGGAATTGAGGCTATGTTGCCCATTGAGATTGAAGAGCCCACCTTAAGAGTGATGATGTACATAGAAGAGGCTAACTGGGCCGCCTTGTACACTACCTTGGATCAGCTAGCAGAGGTAAAGGGTAACGCATTGTTAAGAATTCAATTGTACAAAGCTTCGAATGACTCGTGAATTTAACAAGAGAGTCACCAGAAGATCGGTGAAAGTAGGAGACTTGGTCTTGAGGAAGATGGAAGCTGTAGAACGAGCCAAAGAACTGGGCAAGCTAACAGCAGACTGGGAAAGTCCTTAATTAGTTGTGGAAGAAGTAAGAAGTGGAATATTCCTTATTCAAGATCTAGATATACGATGCATACAACGAACCTCGAACTCAGACACTTTAAGGAAGTACTATGTTTGATCTAATTCAGCGCTCGGCAATGATAGTTTGTAAACAGAAGAAGTGCCACGACACAAAAAGAGAATTAGGAATGTATACATGTACCTTGGTGCTTTGCCAAGCAAAATTCACATAATACAATTTCTATTTTCTCTCTATACATATGATTGTCTCTCTATTTTATTTAAGTCATTCACTTTGGGGAATTTTTACCACTGGTTAACCATTGGTCTTAAAGTGACAGTAACTTAGATAAAAATTGAAGAAACTAATAACGTCTAAAGGAAGAACGTCAATGCAATTTGCCTAAAGAATGAATAATTCCAGTAAGGGACAATCATTTTTATGACGCACATTGCTTCCTAAAAGAAGCCGGGCAGAAGATAATAAATCTTTGTAAAGGTACATTATTTTCAAAAACCATGTCGGCTAAATCCTAATATTCCCTAGTAAGGGAAATATTACTACAAGACGAATATTACTTCCTAAAGGAAGCCGGCCTGAAGCTAGTAAACCTTAGTAATGGTATCTCATTTTCAAAAAGCAAGGTCGACCAAGTAGTAATGACCCTAGTAAGGGAACCATTATTACAAAACAAACATTGCCTTCTAAAGGAAGCTGGCCAGAAAATGATAAGCTCATGGAAGCAATCATATTCAACAAGGCAAGCAAGTGAAACTAATTAATTTTACTTGCCACGTGCCATAGAAGTTCAGCCTATGGTGGCCGGGCTCCTTCTTTGAAAACAACTCGTCTTGAAGGTTTGGACGAGCCCAGTTCCAGGAGGGGGGGGGGGAGTGACCAAGGCTTGGAACTTCTAGGACAAGCGCATTCTGGTCGAGTGCCTTTGGACTTAGGCAAAATGGTTTAAGTCATAATCGTCCATCATTCAGGACGAGTGCCTTTGGACTTGGGCAAAATGGTTTAAGTCATAATGATCCATCATCCAAGAAGAGTGTCATTGGACTTAGTCAAAATGACTTAAATCATAATGGTCCATTATTCTTTTGGACGAGTGCCTTTGGATTTAGGCAAAATAGTGTAAGTAATAATCGTCCATCATTCAGGATGAGTGCCTCTGGACTTGGCTTGATAATTGCAATTGTAATCGTCCAGTATTCAGTTTTAGGACGAGTATATTTGGACTTAAGCTTATGTTTAAAATCATGGTCGTCCAGTATTCAGATCTTAGACGAGCACAATTGAACTTGTGATTTCAATCATGATGGCAAATGTCTCAAGAAGATTACCAAGCATAAAGTATAGCATGTAAGCAATTTAAGAGCAGAACAGGAAGGTCATCGCTTATGCTTCTAGGCAGTTAAAACCGTATGAGGTGAATTATCCAATCCATGATCTTGAATTAGCTGCAATAGTATTTGGTTTGAAGATATGGCGACACTACTTGTATGGGGCAACATGTAAGTTGTACACGGATCATAAGAGCTTGACGTATGTTTTCTCTCAGAAGGAGTTGATCATGAGGCAAAAGGTTTGGTTGGAGTTGTTCAAGGATTATGATTTGGAGATCCAATATGATGAGGCGAAAGCAAATATTGTCGCAGATGCATTGAGCCAAAAGTCAACTCATTCAGTTAATGCAATGGTGCTGCCGAGTTAGTTATGTGTATAGTTTCAGAAACTGTCATTGGAGGTAATGGAAGAGGGGGGTGTTGAAGAATTGCTGAGTACTTTATTGATTCAACCTTTGATCTATGATGAGATTAGGAGGGTTATTCGAAGGACGAAAAGTTATAAAAGATTCGGGAGAAGATCCAGGAGGGTTAGGTGTTGGATTTCCAGATAACTGATGATGGGAGTATCGATTCAAGAAAGGTGGTGTGTTGTAACAGCCCGCTCCAAATAGCAGCTTAATTAAGACTTAATACTACTAATTACAAAGTTAAGCTGCTAATTAAAGAGACCGTCAGGGCAGACTTCCGCACCTTCCCTGCTAGGGAGACTGAAGAAATCCCATAGTATCCAAGTATATTACGAAAATAAGTTATAATAAAATAGTTATTACCATATATTTTGAGTACTTAGATTACAAATCGGAAATACATGTTTAACTTGCTAAGAATCATCATATCAAACATACTATCTCATAGCAACGGACTAAACACATTGTTCACGACTTCACATTTGCACACATGAGCTTATTCGAACATTCTCTCTAATCCTGCAAAACAAATGAATCTGCCCCCACCAGGACAGGTTCATAGAACAAAAACAGTCGACTACTTACGGTACACAAGTCCCACCGATTTCCAAAATAGTAGGTGGCTGAAATTACACAATCATTTCTTAATTGTACTCAAAACTTAAACTTATAACTTTCATAACAACATTTTCTCTTGCTTAGAAATTTGTTGATATATCGAGATACTTTTATTCTTATTCAGAAAGACGTTTATACTTGCTCAGAAATACGTTGATTCTTTCTTTTAAACTTCCATAGAAATACGTTTGTATATACCAGAGTAACTTTTCCAAGAATCGTCTCAAGATATCACATATCATTCTCAATACGCAACACAAATAATAATCTTAAACTTATCAAAAAACATAGTATAACTACATGGAAGGAACACGAATGCAGAGGGCTAAGCCACATCTCCAGACTTTTGAGGGACGTCTTCCCCACCTTTCTTATTTTATGCTTGCAAGACTTCTAGGTCATGAACCTACACAAAGGAGAAATACCCGCTCCATAACACATAATGAGCAACTCGCTCCACAAATGTTGTTCACTTACCCATAAAATAAAAACTAAATCATAATACTTATACTTTTTTTTTTGATAATTTTGTTTTGAATTCCATTAAAAATAAACTCAAGAGATGGAGAGACTCAACCCCAAATAAGGTATCTCCTCTAAAAGAGGAAAACTTTTATAGTGTTTAAAACACACCCAGTAAGGAGGAGCCCATCCACCTCTATCAAAATACAACAATCCATTACAATCCAAAATCCAGCCAAAAACCTGCCACAAAAAACAGAACGTGGCAAGGTTTACAATGGAACAAAACAAAAAGATTACAACAGTCCAACAGTATGAGGATTCAAATCAACTCAGCATGGACGCTGAAAAAATCTTGTTGAAAGGAAACCAAAAAGGCTTGATCTGCTGCATCCAAGTGAGATAAATTAGGCCTTGCATCCATCAGGACTCAATACTTCAAAATAGCGGACTGAAGGTGAAATCACTCAAATGCCTATAGCCATGCTAAGAATTCGTCATTACGAACTAGCCCTTGTTTAGCTAGTGTGTCTACTACAACATTGGAGCTTCTCCCTTTGTGAATGATAGTTAAATTCAGCCATTATTTCCTCGCGTTTCTAATATAGTTCAACTGGAAATTCAGATTCCAAGGCCCACCAAAATCATCATTGCACCATCTCACAACATTTGATGAGTTTGATTCAATGGTGAGCTGGCATGAACGGGTACTCTCAAAACCCAAAGATATTTGAATTGCTCTATAGATGGCTAGCACTTCAGCCGAATTAATCTCAATGGGTGGAACGGGGCTGGAAAAGACACACATAAACTAACCTTGGTGATTTCGTAGAACCCCACCAATGGCTGACAAAGTCTGAAGCGAGTTCACCGAGGCGTCCACATTCCATTTACAGGAGTTAGGACAGGGAGGAGACCATAGGGAGTCTGCTTTTTGATGAGGCCCAGCGGCAATTGATGTCTTTGATTCGACCAAATCAAGACATGTAGGATTTCGGATGATCTCATCGATAGAGTAAGGGAAAGAAGATCCCAACCCTTGATCCACCCACTGACCTAGTCAAAATGAGATCCTGAGCTTGATGAGATGAGCAGGCTAGATCATTGAAGATTCTAGAATTTCGCTCCTTCCATATAGACCATATGATTAATGAGAAGATTTCACACCAAATTTTCTTCATAAAAGGGTTCTTGCAATGAGTTTGCCACTGATTAAAAAGTTCATACAGAGAAGAGGGAATCACCCAATTATAACCCCACATTTTTAACCACCAACACCATAAATTCCAAGCGAAGGAGCATTGCAATAGGTGGTGATCTGAACTTTCACTTTGATCATCACACAATATACAAACCGCCTCAGTAGACGGGATAATATTCAATCGAGCCAGCTTGCCTCTTATATTAATCTTCCCCAACAACGCAAATCGGGTAAATAGTTCGATCCTAGGAGGTATTAGACCACGCCACAAACGTTTTGATTGATGGAAGGGAGAGGAGGAACATGTTTGGATTTTGCAAGTTCATAAGAAACTGATTTAATCGAGAACACCCCTTCTTTATTGTGAGCCCAAATATAACTGTCCTCATCTTCCACCGCTAAACATATGGAATTGAGGAGATGCTGAAGTTCAGCCCATTCCACTTCATCTCTAGGCCTAAAATGTCGCTTCCATGAGACATTCCACTTCCACTTGAAATTTACCCACTCACCAAGAGAGGCGATGGTAGCTTGTGGATTCATCGATAATGCATACAGACGTGGGAATGAAGCTTTTAGGGGCTTTTTACCAATCCACAGATCCAGCGAAAAGAGAGCCCTAAGCCCATTACCCACTTTCCTCCTCATACTGGACTTAAGGAAATTTTTGGTGCCATGGTGCTTAATGATGGACGCGCATAAGCTTCTCCAAGGCCCACCTGAGTTGGGCGCAACTAGTTCATGGGCTTGGAATAGATTGGAATATCCATACTTCTCTTGCACAAGACATCTCCAAAGAGCATTGGGCTCAACTAAATATCTCCAAACCCATTTCAGGAGTAGGGCCATATTCCTGTGAAATAAATTCCCACATCCCAGTCCCCCCAAGAGTTTGGGCAATTCCAAAACATCCCACGATACAAGCGCTGCTGCTTTTCTTCCAACACCACCATTCCATAAGAACTGCCTCTGGAGCTTGTTTATTTTTTCTAAGACTCCTTTCGGTGCTGGGAAGAGAGAAAGGTAGTATAAAGGAAGACTAGAGATTGAGGCTTTTATTAGAGTTAGCCTTCCGGCTATAGAGAGAAGCCTGCCTTTCCAAGTTGCTAATTTCCGCTCAATCTTCTTGATAGTAGGATCCCATGAATCAATTCTTGACACATTTCCACCAATTGGGAGGCATAGATAAGTACATGGAAGAGATCCCACCTTACATAAAAGAGCATTTACGGCAGATTGGAGCCAATCAACATTTGTATGGATGCCCATGAGAGAGCTTTTGTGAAAATTTACTTGGAGACCGGATGTTAGTTGGAAGAGAATGAGTGCCTTCTTAATGTTTAGAAGGTAATCCAACATAGGAGGGCAAAATATTATAGTGTCGTCTGCATACTGAAGATGAGTGATCTGGGAACCACCCTGGCATATTTCTACACCTTCCCATAACCCAATTTGAGAAGCTTTATTGATGACAAGACTGAGAGTTTCAACTATCAAGTTGAATAAGAACGGGGATAGTGGATACTTATACTTTATTCATGTTATTCATATACTTATGCTTAATTCATAAAATCAAATGTTTATTCTCACATACTTGTATTCAAATAATTTACTTAAATACGCATTCATAATAAGTTCTGAAACAAGTTCCGAAAGACAGGCTTGCTATGTCAAGTTCCACTATTGCGGAAAAGGGACTTAATAATAAGACTTCAGAGATGACATCAAGGTTATCTAGAGTGGTTAATAAGGGGATCAAATAGATAGAGCAGTATGAATAGGTTCACAAATTGGTTCTTAAATATATGAAAAGGCGACGCCACGCAAGTACTTCAAATAATCAATTTCATGGTTTCGATGTTAATATCAAAATATGGTGGTTTAGGTGTGAATTTATATCATAACTTCTATGCTTAGTTAAGGTTTAGGTAGGTAAACAAAGAAGTGGATACATGCAATAGGTGTTCAACATTTAAAGGTACTTAATGAACTAAAGAAGCATGGTTTAATCAATTTGGAAATCAACTAAGCAGAAATCAGGTTTTAGGTGTATTTCTAATCAACGAATTGAGAATGTGCGTGGCGTTCAATGAGGTAATCGAAGCAAAGGTTTATTTAACAACAAAGATATGAATGTTCTAGGGGGGTATCATGAATGTTCAGCCACAACAAGATAATTAATTCGAAAAGAAATCGAGGTAATGACAAGATTTGATAGTTTTTGTTTTAGAGAAACTTGTCATGCTGGCAGCGAACTTCTGAGCAGCATAACTTCTATTTAACAACTCCAAATAGAGTGGTTTTTGGGTCTAAATTCAACGCCTTTTCAAGATCTACAACTTTGATGAAGACAGCAAAGATAAAATCCGATGGAAGAGGAAGATTTTGGCCATGGAAAAATACGGCAGCATAATTCAAGAGATTCGGATAATCATTTCTTTACTCGGTTATCTAAGAAGTTAATCAATCTTAATGGAACTTGACATGCAAGACTATTTCAACACAATGTCAGCCATAAAATACCACATGCAAATCAATTTTTATACATATACAAATGTAATCCAAGTTGTTTAGTCTCCTTGGCTGGCAAGTAAACTATTTTCCCAAGATGTTCTTCAATTGGAGACTTGTGCAACGATGTCTGAATATGGTGAATCCGAACCCGAGCTCGAGCTCCGTTCCCAAACTTGCAAAAAGGGACCCACCCTGGAGGTTTGGGTGGCGGTTCCCCCTGCGAAGCTTAAGTCAGATATCAGGAGTGAGAAGGAAAAAGTAGAGATAGAGAGAGAAAGTGAGAGAGTATTTCCACGAGTAAGTTTACATTGTTTGCATTGAATTACCTTTCTCTTGATTTCAGGGGTATTTATAGTGTTTGTAATATGACTGCTACCCTATTAGGTTACCCTAGAATAGGAGGGCACCTGATTAGCTAGGCAATCTAATCATGACACGTGGCAGGCTACGATTGGGGGTGAATCATCAACCAATCACCTGCTGCCATTTTAGGGATTTGAGCTCTGAATATCCTTTGGGCCAAAGGGTGAGCCTTTACTGCTATCTGGGTAGAACCCAATGGTTAAACCACCTTTCTTTACTTACTCTGATGGGACACGTGTATGGTCCTGATGGATCCAAATGTCTCCAAGAGAGTCGTTGATATTTTAGGCTACAATATTTGCCCCTAAAAGGGTTTTTACTGTTGGCCTCTAAGACAGTTAATGCCCTTTTACCTGAGGAAGTTACCTCAATTTCAAAAAGAAGCAAAGACGCGCCATTTTTTAGGCCTTACCGGTCATATTTAACCTAGGTTTAATCATTACTGGCCAACTTTTAACCGGCCTGAAGGTTTTTCACCCCCCCTATATATATGCTTCTTTTGTCCTCATTAAATCATTTCACACCTTGAGAGAAAATTTTCTAGAGAGAGGCTCTGTATATTTCCTTGATTTCTAGAGAGAGAGTGAGATCGTCCAGTTTTCGTTTTCTTCACCGAATCGTCCAAGCGCTTCGTCAGGTATCCTTTCTTTCTTTTTTGTTCTCCTTTATTCTTTATTTTTTCCTTAAAAAGTCAATAAAATGGATTCCTCTTCTTCGTCAAATAATCCTGGCCGATCAAGAGTTTGCCTTGACACTAGAACCGATAGTACTTCTTCTTCGGCACATTCTAGACTTGGGCCTATTCTGGCCGAGCATATATATTTTTATGGTTTTGGCCGGCAAAGTCAGACGACCCAGTCTTTACCTGTGCAGGTTAATCTGGCGCGCGTCAAGCAAACGGCCCGTCTAAGACGAAGAATAATTCTCCCTTCCTATAGCTCTGAAATAGAGGAATGTACTGGACGAGTTCTAGATGAGGCGAGGGAGACCCAAAGTGCTCAGCGTTTGGCCGGACCTACTTCTCCTGGTAATAGTGTTGAAGAAAACCTTGAAATAAATCCTGAGCCCAGTCCGTCTGGTGGTGAGATCGATATGGAAGAAGCCGGCGAGGGCAATAATGAGGAAGATTCCAGCAACGCTGAAGAATCGGACAATCCCTCTACTACCTCGTCTGAAATTAGGAGACGCTTAGGTCCCCCTCTCGACCCCGGTTTTATCTTAGTCAATCGTAGGTGGTTAGAAAAAAATTGGCCCCGATCCCGACTACTTATCCAAGTGTTATGCCCATGCCGGGCTTTTCTTTCTTCATACCCAATAACGACGCTACAATTTTGAGCGCTCCCAAAAACCACTTTGCCGTCTACAAGCTGGCCTTGGACGCGGGGTTAAGGTTCCCGCTCCACGACTTTGTAGAGCAAGTGTTAAGGCACTACAAAGTTGGCCATAACCAATTGGCTCCTAATGTGTGGCACAATATTCTAACCTTCATAGCCGTCTTCACCCAAATACACTATGCGTCCAAAGTTCCAGGGACAGTGGACAGAGCTTGGCTCAGCATCTGCAATCGCCCTGGCTTCCTTACCTCTTGGGGCAAGCCTTCAAAGATGCATGACTGGAAAGCCGACTTCATTTTTCTCAGAGCGGCGAATGATTTCGTAAATGAGGGGTACCGTTTTTATAGCCGAGCCGTTACAAATACTAGACGGGGGAAATCCTTTTTGGAGTTAGAGGATAGGTTTTGACGAGGAAGTGATGGAATACTTTAAAATAAATAAGTATTCCAAACCATATCACACATCCTTTAAAGGGCCAGCTAACTGGATTCCCTTCAAAGAGATGTTCTATGACGATAACTTCAGGGTCGCCGCCGGCTTGCGGTTGGCCGAGGATAGAGGTATATTTTTAAAACTGCCATGTAAACAGCTCCGTCAAGAATGTTTATCTGACTAACCCCTTCATTTCTTTTTTGCAGAGTCAGCCATAGCCCTTCTCAAAAAATCTTAGACGGGAGATATTAGTATGTCCAAGTTTACTGGTAACTTGTGGAAGGAGTTCGCCAAGACGAGCGCCGAAAAGAGGGCTGAAACTTTGGTATATATATATATATATATACCTCCTCCGTTCCATAATAAGTGAAACACTTACTATTTTAGAACGTTTCAAAATAAGTGAAACATACCTTAAATGGAAAAAAGAAAGTGACAAAATGACAAGAGTACCCATCACAAACTTGTGTGGTTTGCTTTTCTCTCTCCTCCTTTTGACAATGAAAAGGGTATTTTATGACTTTTTGGCTTTTGAAAGTGATGTTTATTAAATCTTGTGCCCATTCCCTATGTTTCACTTATTATGGAACGGAGGAAGTATATATATATATATATATAATTTTTTTTTGCGTCTTAAAGCACCTTTTTATATTTTGAACGGGGGTCCTTTACGGAAGGAAAGCGGCCACATATAGCCGGCTTCCTTTGGCTTTTCTAAAATTTCGGTCGAGGGTGGCTCGAGGAAGGAAGGCGTCCATCGTTCGACGGCTTCCTTCATCGAACCTTCCTTGTCTTGAATTTTATAATGGTGTTGGACGAGGCCCTGGCTCGTCCGTCCAAGGTGATTGCTTGATCTTGGACGAGGGTCACTCGAGGAAGGAAGGCGTCCATGTTTGGACGACTTCCTTCGTCGAACCATCCTCGTCTTAGAATATGAGGAAAGCCTTGGACGAGGTTGTCTTGAAGAAAGAAGTCGTCCATGCTTAGACGGCTTCCTTCATCGATCAACCGTCGTCTGGAGCTCAATCGGACGGCTTCTTTTAGCAATTAGGGTCCGTCCAAAACACATTTTAGCTTTTTCTTCTTTGGACGATCATACTCCTGACTTGTTTATTTTTGCAGAAAAATGCCCCAACCAACAAGGCCCCGCCTGGGAAGTCTTCTTCCTCTAAGAAGAGGCCAGCGACGACTGGTGATCAGCCTCCGACCAAAAAGCTTAAGGGCTTTGTGAAGAGGAAAACTGAGAAGGCAACCCCGTCTGGCAAGGGAGTTGGAGAGAAGACTATCCATCCTCCCAAGGACAAGGCTTTGAAGGAGGAGGCGTCCACCGATGCCCCGACCATGGGAGAGAAAGAGCCGGACTCTTTTCCTATTGATCAGTTGGATACAACTGATCAATATGAGGTTAAGCTGGGCTCTGCTCTGGCGTTGGTGGTTCACGAGCCAGACATGGCAGCCAAGGACAGACCGACGTTCAGCGGCTCGGTTGCCAAGCTGGCGTCCCTATCTTCGGGTGAGTCATATTATCCTAACATAGTTAGGACGCTGCGGGTCGGTGGACGTTCAATGAGCCCGTCCAACAGACAAGCAGTAGTCATACTTATCAAGAGAACTGACTCCCCCCCTCTTTCAGATAAGGGCAAAGGACCTGCTTCAGCCTCGGCTGCTCCCACAGTAGACTCGGACGAGGAGTCTTCTGCTGCTTTTGCCAAAATGTCAAAGGCTGAGCGAGATCGGCTCAAGTAGGAGCTGTTCAAATGCTACCCTGAGTCCTATATAAAGGGCTTGAGGGGAGCATCAGCTGGTCATGTGGGCTACATGTCACAACTTACTGCCGAGGTACATTTTATTGCCGTCTTTATGTTTGTACTTGGTTCAAATTTCTATCTTGTAACTCGTCAACTAACTTGCTTGATCTTCTTTATTGCAGCTACTTGCTCGCAGTATTTTAACTGAGGAGTGGGCGAGAGAGCTTAGGAAGGAAAATAAGCATCTCGTCCATCAAGCTGCAACGGTCGGCGACAAGGCCATGCATGACATTGAGATGGCGGAGACTCTTCACCGTCAATCAAGGGAAGCCTGGGAAAAATGATCGACCGACTTGGAGTCTAGCAACAAAAATTACCTCATCATGATTAACGAACTTGTTAACGAGAAGGATCTCTGGCAGATGAACTTGGACGCTGTTTCGGCCGATCTGAAGGAAGAGAGGAATACAGCTCTCCTGGTCGTTGTTCAACTTAGAATGCCTACTAAGGGCCTAGAATGCTCGGGTGAAGGGGGAGGTGAAGCATGCCTACAACGATGCTAAGGAAGGCCTTGCTCAGGTTATTGAGACCTCCAAGGACTGGGCCGTCTAGGCCTTTGAGATGCTGGCGGCGCCTCAGGAAGTTCCCCGCTTTGAGCGTCGCCTGGAATTTCAAAAGAGCGTCCACCGGGCAATAGTGACTGCCCAAGAGCCTCCTGAATTCCTGGACTCCTCAGACGAAGAGGCTGATGACGAGGAAGAGTCTCCTGTGGACGACCAAGAAACTCTTGCCGAATGAAGTACCTAGTTTTAGGTTTATTCTTCTAAGTTTCTTGGCTTGTTCGCCGTTGTAGCTTAGTCCTTTTTTGTTTTAGACTAGGTTGTAAACTCTTTTGACAAATGCTTAATGAAATGACTTTGTGCCAATGCTTGTCTTTGGTTTTGTTATCTCACTTAAATTTTCATAAAGTATAACTGAGACATGTCCAACTCTTCTTGGACGTCCTTACGACTTAATTAGACAATAGATGCGTCCTGCCCTTGTCTTTGGACGATCTTCAAACATTCTTCAAATTAGCAAAGTACAGATGAGATTCGTCCTACTTTTCAGACGACCTTCGAGCTTAGTCAAGGAAAGGGTGAGTCTCGTCCTTGTCTTTGGACGATCTTCAAATATTCCTCCATAAAGCTAAGTATAATTGTGGCTCGTCCTGCTTTTCAGACGGCCTTCGTACTTGACTCGTCCTAAAAGTTCCATGGGTTTTAGCTGTACATCCCCCCTTTCTTAGGCTGAGCTCGTCCTTGTACTCTGGACGAGCTTTGTACCAAGAAGGAGAGCGGCCAACTTTGACCGAGCCACCATAAAATTGTACATTTAGGATGAGCTAATATACTTATGTGTAATTCTCATTATGCTGTTCATGGACGGACCATGTTTAAGCCGGCTTCCTTGAGGAAGCAATGCTCGTCTTGAAGTAGTGAGCCCTTACTAGGGTCTTTACTACTTAGTCGACATTGCATTTGAGAGTAAGATTCCTTTACAAAGGCTTGCTTATTTTTGGTCGACTTCCTTTCAGGGGCCATGATGTTTCTCGTACTAGAGACTATCATTATTTGGTTAACCAGATGTGTGATATACCATTTAGGTTTATCACACTTTGGCCGGTCTCTTTGAGGAAGCAATCTGCGTTAGAGAAATGGTTTTTCCCTGTTGTGATGTCCATTGTTTATCTTTGGACGTTTTATTATTCTGTGTAATTTTGGCTAAGTTAATGTCACTTTTAGACCACTAGACGAAATGGTGGTAAAAATGCCCCAAAGTGAACAACTTAGTAAAAAATAAAGAAACAATATAGGGAGAAAGTAGAAATTGTATTATATGAATTTTGCTTGACTAAGTGTCAAGATACATGTATACATTTCTATTTCTCTTTTTTGTGCCGTGGTACTTGTTTGGGATTACAAACTACTGTAGAATTCTTGCCGATTAACTGAGTCAGACGCGGTACTTCTTCAATGTATCTGAGTTCCAAGTGCACTGTATTGGTCGTCCATCCATGTCTTGGAGACGAAAAGTTCCGCTTCGCACTTTCTGCCGATCAGATAGGGTCCTTCCCAGTTTGGTGTCAGTTTACCCAGCTCCTTAGCTCGTCCAACATCCTCCATCTTCCATAGAACTAAATCCCCTACCTTGAGTGGTCATCTAGCGACTCTCTTGTTAAAGTCCCGAGCCATTCACAGCTTGTACAATTGCATCCTTAGTAGTGCATTGCCCCTGACCTCTGGTACTTGGTCTAAGGCCATGCGCAAGGCAGCCCAGTTGGCTTCTTCTGTGTACAACATGACTCTCAGGGTGGGTTCTTCAATCTCAATGGGCAAGACGGCTTCAGTACCATAGACCAACATGAAGGGTGTCTATCCTGTAGAGTTTTTGGCCGTGGTTCTGATAGACCATAACACCAGTTGTAGTTCTTCAACCCATGCATAGTCCTTTGGCATTGTCTAGCTTTCTTTTGATGTCGTTTGATAGGATTTTGTTGAACGACTCTACTTGCCCATTGGCTTGTGGGTGGGCGACTGCTGCAAAGTGAGCTTTAATTTCCCTTTCTGCCAACCAATCTTTCAGCTTAGGCGTTTCAAACTGTGGACCATTATCAGATACGATGGACTGCGGCATGCCAAACCCAGTTATAATGTTCTTCCAAATAAAGCCCTTAACGTCATTCGTTGTTATACCCCGCATTGCTTCAGCCTCTATCCATTTAGTGAAGTAGTCCACAACTACAATTACAAACTTTTTTTGCCCAGTGGCCACGGGGTAAGGTCCCAGAATATCCATGCCCCATTTGGCAAAAGGAAGTGGGAACAAGATAGGAGTTAAGTAGTTGGACGGCTTCTAATGCAAATTTCCATGTTTCTGACAACTGTCGCACTTGTTTGCATAAGCAAGAGCATCTTCCTTTAAGGTAGGCCAGTAATACCCAGTCCTTAAAGCTTTTTCCCCCAATGCTCTTCCCCCAATGTGGGATGCACTAGATCATTCATGGAGTTCTTTCAGTACTTCTAGTCCATCTTCCCTGGTGATCACTTTAGAAGAGGACGATTGAATGACTTCTTGTAGAGGGTCTCATCCCACAATTAAAACCACTTGTCTCGGGCTTTTACATACTTAGCCTCTACAAGATCTGAAGGTAGTCGTCCTGTCTTCTTGAATTCTATAATTGGCTCCATCCAAACTACCCCTCAGCTAAGAAACATGACCTGCTCTTGATCAATACTCTTTTTTGGTTTAACTTCCCAAAAATAATGTTCTTGGTGCATCACAGTCAGCTGAGCTGGCCAATTTGACAGAGCATCTGCTTGATGATTTTTTGGCCTGGGTACTTGGTCGAAAATAAATCGTTTTAAGGGCTCAATCTCATCCTTGATCAGACGCATATATTTGCTCATTGACGCATCTTTACATTCAAAATATCCATTGACTTGACTGACGACTAAGAGAGAGTCCGATTTGGCCTCAATCTCTAAAGCCCCAGCCGCCTTACAGATCTTGATCCCAGCCAGAAGTGCTTCATATTCAGCTTTGTTATTGGACACTTGAAATTGGAACCTTAGTGCATATTCAAATTTATATCCCTCTGGAGATTGACAAATGATTCCTGCCCCACATCCATTAACAGTGGATGATCCATCTACCATGAGCGTCCAGTGCTTCCTTCCTTCGGCTGGATTAAATATTGGTTCTATAGCTGGCCGAGTGAGCTCAACTATAAAATCTGCCAAAGCTTACCCCTTAATAGCTTTCCTCGGTTCAAAGGATATGTCAAACATGTTTTGTTCAACTACCCACTTTAGCATTCGTCCAGCGGCTTCCATCTTTTGTAAGACTTGCTTCAGAGGTTGGTTAGTGTAGACTAGTATACTGTGAGCCAAGAAGTAAGGCCTCAACTTTCTGTTGGCCGTGACGAGTGCCAACCCAAACTTCTCGACCGCGGTGTACCTACATTTCGCGTCCTTGAGCATATGACTCACGAAGTATATTGGGATTTGCACGGACTCTCTTTCAGTCAGTAGAACAACACTCACGGCCTGAGGAGACACGGCCAAGTATACAAACAGTTTTTCCCCCTCGGCTGGACTGACCAACCTAGGTAACTGACGAAGGTGATCTTTGACTTGCTGAAGTGCTTGTTCAGCTTCTGCTGTCCACTAGAACTTGGCTTTCTTCTTGATAGTAGCGAAAAAATGATGACACTTATCTCCTGACTTAGACAAGAATCGTCCAAGGGAGCTAGGCAACACGTCAGGTGTTGTACTTCCTTCATTTTGGACGGAGACTTCATGTCTAGAATAGCTTGGATCTTTTCAGGATTGGCTTCTATTGCCCTCTGATCTACTAAGAAGCCTAAATACTTCCCCGCCAACACACCAAAAATGCATTTTTTGGTGTTCAATTTCAGCTTGTATTTCCTAAGAGTTTCAAAGGTTTCTCTCAAATCACCAACATGGTCTCCTTCTTGCCGACTTTTTACAATCATGTCATCGATATATGCTTCCATGTTCCTCCCCAATTGTGGCTGGAAGACCGTTTTGATCAGTCTTTGGAAAGTGGCTGGAGCATTCCTGAGGCCAAAAGGCATCCTCAGCCAGCCATACAACCCTTTCTCCGTGATGAAGGACGTCTTATCTTGATCCTCCAGCCACATGGGTATTTAGTGAAATCCTGAATAAGCGTCCATAAAGCTCAACAAAGCATGGCCAGCCGTGGAATCTACCAGTCGATCTAACTTAGGCAAAGGGAAGTTGCCCTTAGGACATGCCTTGTTGAGATCAGTGTAGTCCATGCACATTCTCCATGTGCCATTAGGCTTTGGTACCATGACCACATTAGCAATCCAGTCGGGATAGTAAGTCTTTCTGATAAAGCGAGATTCCAACAACTTCTGAACTTCTTGGTCGACCTCCTGGTTCCTGGCCGGTCCCAAGTGTCTTTTCTTTTGACAAACAGGTTTTAAACTTGGATCAACATTTAGTCAATGGACGGCTATCTTTGGATCAATTCCAGGCATTTTTTTCAACGCAGTAGGCAAACACATCTTGAAATTCTTTGAGCAAGCTAATCAAAATGCCCCTCAACCCAGGGGAGAGAGAAGATCCAATCTTCAACGTTCTTTCTAGACGAGCCTCATCCAAACACACATCTTCTGGAGCTTCTACAGGCTCTGGACGTTCAAGTGCCACGCCCATAATGGCCATCACTTCTCCAAACGAAGGTGGCTCTTCCTTGACGGGCACATACTTTCTTTTCTTGCTGGGAAGGTTTTTAAACGTTTTCCTTGAGGGAGCGACCTGCGTCTGAGGACTTTCAATTGTCATTCTCAGGGAGGCCACTTGGTATTTCACAATTTCGGACGTTTTCCCTTCGCCATCGACCTTCGTCTGGTCTTGCTTGTCTACTTTCCATGATGATGGTTTTAGAGTAGTTAGATAACATTCCCTAGCCGCTTGCTGGTCTCCATACAAGGAGCCAATTTGACCACCATCACATTCAAACTTCACGAGCATCAAATGAGTGACTATCACTGCCTTAACATGATTCAGAGTTGGCCGTCCAAGAATGACATTATATGCTGTTAAGTCTCGGACGACTAGGAACTTGATGAACAACGTCTAGGAGGCCTCATTCTCTCCAACTCGGACGGGCAGCGTGATTGTCCTCATAGGATGAATGATTCCTCCCCCAAACCAAATGATTGGGTAGTGGACGGGAACCAAGTTCTTCTCATCAAACTTCAGTCTAGATAAGCAGTCGGCACTGATGATGTAACACCCCGACCCATACAGAGTCGAGTATATTGTCACCAATGCGCATCCAGAGCCAACAACTGTCCTCAATAACCAACACAAGTTCTTCCGGCGCATTTTGTCCTCACTCATGCGCACCCTGAGAAACTTCCCAGGAGGTCACCCATCCCTGGACTACTCCCAGCCAAGCACGCTTAACTGTGGAGTAACTAAGGAAATGAGCTCCCTAAAAGAAAGATGCATCTTGTTGGAATGAGTAGCCTGCTAAATCCCTTTAAAGCAATCATGAGGGGTATTACAGATGATGTTCGTGGAACTTCCAGTGTCAATTAG
This sequence comes from Beta corolliflora, assembly GCA_947648045.1. Classification (NCBI taxonomy): domain Eukaryota; kingdom Viridiplantae; phylum Streptophyta; class Magnoliopsida; order Caryophyllales; family Amaranthaceae; genus Beta; species Beta corolliflora. The sequence goes on from CANSZD010004053.1 coordinate 115,918, forward strand.
AATCCTTCTTACTCTCAAGTTAGCTATCTTCATCTCCACAACCAAGGGATCATCATGGGGGGTTCTCAGCTTCCCTTGATCTTGTTCACTGACTACTACTTTGGGAAAGGGCTCGGCCTTTGTCTGATCTGTCAACAAAATTTGGCCGAGCTCCCTAAGATAGTTTTTGTGCCCCCTGTTGGTTGGTCCGCCAGCTGCAAATCCTCCCGAGATAACAAGGACAACATCTTCGTCAGTGCTTTCACTTTCCTTTTTCTTACTCTGACGATCGTCTCTCTTCTGAAACTTCTTTCCCCCTCAGGGTAAGTATGAGTTTATATTTCCTTTTCGAGCTAAATCCTTTAATGCCCTCTTAAGGTGTTTACATTCATTAGTCTCATGACCACAGTCTTTTGTGAAAATGGCAGTACTTGCTCTTGTCCCTATTCCTGTAAGGGGTCTTCATTTCAGCCGGAGCCTTTAGCTTATATTGGTCCTTTATCTCCATAAGAATGAAGTATTGATCCTTGCTAAATTAAATGGGATTAGCTGAAGATTCAGACTCTTTCCTCTTGCCTCTTCTGAACGAAGTAGTTGTGGAGGTTATAGCCCAAGTCTCAGCCTTTTTGGGGTTACTCTTCTTTGGTTGAGCTACATCTTCAGGCTTCTTGGACTCAGGGTGCTTTGCCTCAGCACATACTTCAGTGGCGTGTATAAATGCTTCGGCTTCTTTCAAGGCTTCGGCGAGAGTAGTGATTTTCTTCTTCACAAGATCAAACTTAAAACTTCCTGGCCTCAACCCCCTGTTGAAGGCGTCAAAGGCCACACCAGCATTGAGATCTTGAATCTGGAGGGCTTCTAGATTAAATCCCTAAACAAAACTTCTAAGGGCTTCTTTTGGTCCTTGGACGACCTTGCCAAAGTGCATGCTTGTTTTTTGCTCTTGCCGATTGGCAACAAAGTGACTAGTAGATAAGAAACTGAGTTCGGTGAAATTATTGAGTGAATTGGGGGGAAGATTGTTAAACCACTTCCGAGCTACTCCCTTCAGAGTAGCCGGGAAGTTCTTACACCAAGTAGCATCATCTACTGCTTGGACGTACATCTGATGTTTGTAAGCGGATAAATGATCGTCTGGATCAGTGGTTCCATCAAAAGGCTCAAAGTTAGGGAGTTTTACCTTTGGGAAGGGGGGGCGCTTCCATGATCCTGGCCGAGAATGGGGTTGGCCAATTGATCCGGAGGGTTCCCAGCTGTCCCTCAATAGGTATGAACTCCTTACGAAACCCTTTCAACACGAGATTAGATGAAGTGTTTGCAGGGGCTGGACGCCTATAAACCATTGGCTGAACCACCGTTTTCTCTTGTCTTGGACGAACAAGAGAAGGGCTCAGACTTCATCCTTCTGTTCTGGATCGTATCCTCAAAGGGGGATCTCTCAAATACGGTGTAGACCCTGTGGCCGACCGTTGTAATGCAGCAGCTTTTTTTGCCTCTAGGTAATCGATTCCTGGCATCCGTTTCCATTCTGTGCCCATTTGGACGAACATTATCCTGGGTCCAAACCACCAGGTTCCAGTCCATCTTCCTTCGTTGCTCACTACCTTATGGCTGCTTTTCTCTGGCCGATCTTCTAGAGGGTTCCTGACGAACAGGTCGACTTGATCCTGAACGATTTTCCTGGGAACTCCCCCTAAGAGGAGCTGGATTGTTAGTTGCCGGCTCCGGATTAATTTGGAAAAACATGTTGTTCTTGATTTGTTCATGGACAACTGCTGCCATCTTAGTCTAAAAGTCATTCAAGACGTTCTCTAGATGGGCAGCAGTCAATGGACGTTCAAGATTCTCCTGAATAACAGGTTGATGACTTTGTCCAGGGACATTGATGATGGACGGAAGTCTATCCCTTCCTCGAGGCGGTCTCTCGTGATCTACTGTATCTTCAACATTAATCTGATAACTTCGATTTCTAGCCACATTGGACGATTGACAGTCAGTCATCGTTGCATCTCCCCACAGACGGCGCCAAATGTTTAGTCTCCTTGGCTGGCAAGTAAACTGTTTTTCCAAGATGTTCTTCAATTGGAGACTTGTGCAACGATGTCTGATCTGGTGAATCCGAACCTGAGCTCCGTTCCCAAACCTGCAAAAAGGGACCCACCCTGGAGGTTTGGGTGGTGGTTCCCCCTCCGAAGCTTAAGTCAGATATCAGGAGTGAGAAGGAAAAAGTAGAGATAGAGAGAGAAAGTGAGAAAGTATTTCCACAGAGTAAGTTTACAATGTTTTACATTGAATTACCTTTCTCCTGATTTCAGGGGTATTTATAGTGTTTGTGATATGACTGCTGCCCTTTTAGGATACCCTAGAATAGGGGCACCTGATTGGCTAGGCAATCAAATCATGACACGTGGCAGTCTACGATTGGGGGTGAATCATCAACCAATCACCTGCAGCCATTTTAGGGATTTGGGCTCTGAATATCCTTTGGGCCAAAGGGTGAGCCTTTACTCCTATCTGGGTAGAACCCAATGGTTAAACCACCTTTCTTTACTTACTCTGATGGGACACGTGTATGGTCCTGATGGATCTAAGTGTCTCCAAGAGAGCCATTGATAATTTAGGTTACATCATTTTAAATGTTTAGTCACCTTAGCTGGCAAGTAAACTATTTTCCAAGATGTTCTTCAATTGGAGACTTGTGCAACGATGTCTGAATCTGGTGAATCTAAACTTGAGCTCCATTCCCAAACCTGCAAAAAGGGACCCACCCTGGAACTTTGGGTGGTGGTTCCCCCTCCGAAGCTTAAGTCAGATATCAAGAGTGAGAAGAAAAAAGTAGAGATAGAGAGAGAAAGTGAGAGAGTATTTACTCCAATGGTTAAACCACCTTTCTTTACTTACTCTGATAGGACACGTGTATGGTCCTAATGGATCCAAGTGTCTCTAAGAGAGCCGTTGATATTTTAGGCTACAACATTTGCCCCTAAACGAGTTTTTATTGTTGGCCTCTAAGACGGTTAATGCCCTTTTACCTGAGGAAGTTACCTCAATTTCAAAAAGAAGCAAAGACGCGCCATTTTTTGGGCCTTACCGGTCATATTTAACCGGTTTAATCATTACCGGTCAACTTTTCACCGGCCTAGAAGGTTTTTCACCCCCCTATATATATGCTTCTTTTGTCCGCATTAAATTATTTCACACCTTGAGAGAAAATTTTCTAGAGAGAAAGGCTCTGCATATTTCCTTGATTTCTAGAGAGAGAGTGAGATCGTCCAGTTTCCGTTTTCTTCACCGAATCGTCCAAGCGCTTCGTCAGGTATTCTTTCTTTCTTTTTTGTTCTCCTTTATTCTTTTTTTTTCTTAAAAAAATCAATAAAATGGATTCCTCTTCTTCGTCAAATAATCGTGGCCGATCAAGAGTTTGCCTTGACACTAGAACCGATAGTACTTCTTCTTCGGCACATTCTAGAGTTGGGCCTAATCTGGCCGAGTATATATTTTTTTATGGTTTTGGCCGGCAAAGTCAGACGACCCAGTCTTTACCTGTGCAGGGTAATCTGGCACGCGTCAGGCAAACGACCCGTCTAAGACCAAGAATAATTCTCCCTTCCTATAGCTTTGAAATGGAGGAATCTACTGGACGAGTTCTAGATGAGGCGAGGGAAACCCAAAGTGCTCAGCCTTTGGCCGGGCCTACTTCTCCTGGTAATAGTGTTGAAGAAAACCTTGAAATAAATCCTGAGGCCAGTCCGTCTGGTAGGAAGATCGATATGGAAGAAGCCGGTGAGGGTAATAATGAGGAAGATTCCAGCAACGCTAAAGAATCGGACGATCCCTCTCCTACCTCGTCTGAAATTAGGAGACGCTTAGGTCCCCTCTCTGACCCCGGTTTTATCTTAGTCAACCGTAGGTGGTTAGAAAAAATTGGCCCTGATCCCAGCTACTTGTCCAGTTTTATGCCCATGACGGACTTTTCTTTCGTCATACCCAATAAGGACGCTACAATTTTGAGCGCTCCCAAAAATCACTTTGCCGTCTACAAGCTGGCCTTGGACACGGGGTTAAGGTTCCCGCTCCACGACTTTGTAGAGAAAGTGTTAAGGCACGACAACGTCGGCCATAACTAATTGGCTCCTAATGCGTGGCACAATATTCTAACCTTCATAGCCGACTGCGAGTTGCGCGGCCTGGCCCTTTCTCTCCCGGCCTTCACCTAAATACACTATGCGTCCAAAGTTCCAGGGACAGTGGACGGAGCTTGGCTCAGCATCTGCAATAGCCCTGGCTTCCTTACCTCTTGGGGCAAGCCTTCGAAGATGCATGACTGGAAAGCCGACTTCATTTTTCTCAGAGCGGCCAATGATTTCGTCACTGAGGGGTACCGTTTTTATAGCCGAGCCGTTACAAATACTGGACGGGGGAAATCCTTTTTGGAGTTAGAGGATAGGTTTGACGACGAAGTGATGGAATACTTTAAAATAAAAAAGTATTCCAGACCAGATCACACATCCTTTAGAGGGCCAGCTAACTGGATTCCCTTCAAAGAGATGTTCTATGACTATAACTTCTTTGTCGCAGTCGGCTTGCGGTTGGCCGAGGATAGAGGTATATTTTCAAAACTACCAAGTAAACAGCCCCGTCCAGAATGTGTATCTGACTAAACCCTTCATTTCTTTTTTGCAGAGTCAGCCAGAGCCCTTCTCAAAAAATCTAGGACGGGCGATATCAGTATGTCCAAGTTTACTCATAACTTGTGGAAGGAGTTCGCCAAGACGAGCGCCGAAAACAGGGCTGAAACTCTGGTATATATACATATATATATATATATATATATATATATATATATATATACATATATATACATACATATATATATATATACATACATATATATATATATATACATATATATATATAGGGGCAGGATCACATGAGAATGTCTCCTTACATGAGAAATGAGAATTAATCTCAACCACACTATTGGATTAGAGTTACAGCACTTGTTCATTAGAGTTATAGCCATGAAAAAACTTTGAGCCCAAAAAAACATTTTATTTTTTTTGAAAATTTTTTTTCTAATTTTTTTTTGTTTGGAGTTACATCACTTTTTCATTAGAGTTGCATCACTTGTTCATTAGAGTTATAGCGCGTAAAATCCATTCTCATTTCTCATGTAAGTATGCATTCTCATATGAACTCACTTCTATATATATATACGTATATACATATATATATACATATGTGGCCGCTTTCCTTCCGTAAAGGACCCCCGTCCAAAGTTTAAAAAAGGTGCTTTAAGACACACACAAAAAATATATTTTGGACCTTTTTTATGTATATATATTTTTTGTGTGTGTCTTAAAGCACCTTTTTTATACTTTGGACGCTATATATATTTTTTGTGTGTGTCTTAAAGCACCTTTTTTATACTTTGGACGGCTTCCTTAATCGAACCTTCCTTGTCTTTAATTTTATAATGGCCTTGGACGAGGCCCTGACTGGCCCGTCCATGGTGATTGCTTGATCTTGGACGAGGGTCACTCGAGGAAGGAAGGCGTCCATATTTGGACGATTTCCTTCGTCGAACCATCCTCGTCTTGGAATATGAGGAAAGCCTTGGACGAGGTTGTCTTAAAGAAAGGGGTCGTCCATGCTTAGACGACTTCCTTCATCGATCAACCCTCGTCTGGAGCTTAATCGAACGACTTCTTTAAGCAATTAGGGTCCGTCCAAAACACATTTTAGCTTTTTCTTCTTTGGACGATCATACTCCTGACTTGTTTATTTTTGCAGAAAAATGCCCCAACCAACAAGGCCCCGCCTGGGAAGTCTTCTTCGTCTAAGAAGAGGCCAGCGGCGGCTGGTGATCAGCCTCCGACCAAAAAGCCTATGAGATTTGTGAAGAGGAAAACTGAGAAGGCAACCCCGTCTGGCAAGGGAGTTGGAGAGAAGACTATCCATCCTCCCATGGACAAGGCTTTGAAGAAGGAGTCGTCCACCGATGCCCCGACCACGGGAGAGAAAGAGCCGGACTCTGTTCCTATTGATCAGTTGGATACAACTGATCAATATGAGGTTAAGCCGGACTTTGCTCTGGCGTTGGTGGTTCACGAGCCAGACACGGCCGCCAAGGATAGACCGGCCTTCAGCGGCTCGGTTGCCAAGCTGGTCTCCCAAATGCCGCAATCCATTAGGGCGGCGTCCCTATCTTCGGGTGAGTCATATTATCCTAACATAGTTAGGACGCCGCGGGCCGGTGGACGTTCAATGAGTCCGTCCAACGCAGTGCGTAGTCATCCCTATCAAGAGAACCGACTCCCCCTCTTTCGAGATAAGGGCAAAGGACCTGCTTCAGCCTCGGCTGCTCCCACAATGGACTCAGACGAGGAGTCTTCTGCTGCCTTTGCCAAAATCTTAAAGGCTGAGCGAGATCGTCTCAAGCAGGAGCTATTCAAATGCTACCCTGAGTCTTTTATAAAGGGCTTGAGGGGAGCATCAGCTGGGCATGATGGCTACATGTCACAACTTGCTGCTGAGGTACATTTTGTTGCCGTTTTTATGTTTGTACTTGTTCAAATTTCTATCTTGTAACTCGTCTACTGACTTGCTTGATCTTCTTCATTGTAGCTACTTGCTCGCAACATTTTAACTGAGGAGTGGGCGAGAGAGCATAGGAAGGAAAATAAGCATCTCGTCCAAGAAGCTACAACGGCCGGCGACAAGGCCAGGCATGACATTGAGATGGCGGAGACTCTTCACCGACAATCAAGGGAGGCCTGAGAAAATCGATCGGCCGACTAGGAGTCTAGCAACAAAAATTACCTCATCAAGATAAACGAACTTCTTAACGAGAAGGATCTCTAGCAGATGAACTTGGACTGTTTGCCAACTCGAAAGAAGAGAGGAATACAGCTCTCCTGGTCGTTGTTCAACTTATAAGGGAAAGAATCCTTCTAAGGGCCCAGAATGCTCGACTGAAGGGGGAGGTGAAGCAGGCCTACAACGATGCTAAGGAAGACCTTGCTCAGGTCATTGAGACCTCCAATGGCTGGGCCGTCAAGGCCTTTGAGAAGCTGGCGGCGCCTCAGGAAGTTCCCAGCTTTGAGCACCGTCTGGAATTTCAGGACAGCGTCCACCGGAAATGGTGGCCGGGCCAAGAGCCTCCTGAATTCCTAGACTCCTCAGACGAAGAGGCTGATGATGAGGAAGAGTCTCCTGTGGACGACCAAGAAACTCCTAACGAATGAAGTACCTAGTTTTAGGTTTATTCCTCTAAGTTTCTTGGCTTGTTCGCCGTTGTAGCTTAGTCCTTTTTTGTTTTAGACTAGGTTGTAAACTCTTTTGACAAATGCTTAATGAAATGACTTTTTGCCAATGCTTGTCTTTGGTTCTGTTATCTCACTTAAATTTTCATAAAGTATAACTGAGACTCGTCCAACTCTTCTTGGATGTCCTTACGACTTAATTATATAATAGATGTGTCCTGCCCTTGTCTTTGGAAGATGTTCAAACATTCTTCAAATTAGCATAGTACAGATGAGACTCGTCCAACTTTTCAGACGACCTTTGAGCTTAGTCAAGGAAAGGGTGAGTCTCGTCCTTGTCTTTGGACGATCTTCAAATATTCCTCAATAAAGCTAAGTATAATTGTGGCTCGTCCCGTTTTTCGAACGGCCTTCATACTTGACTCGTCCTAAAAGTTCCATGGGTTTTAGTCGTACATCCCCCCTTTCTTAGGGCCGAGCTCGTCCTTGTACTCTGGACGAGCTTTGTACCAAGAAGGAGAGCGGCCAACTTTGGCCGAGCCACCATAAAATTGTACATTTAGGACGAGCTAAGATACTTATATGCAATTTTCATTATGCTGTTCATGGACGGACCATGTTTTGGCCGGCTTCCTTGAGGAAGCAATGCTCGTCTTGAAGTAGTGAGCCCTTACTAGGGTCTTTACTACTTAGTCGACCTTGTATTTGAGAGTAAGATTCATTTACAAAGGCTTGCTTATTTCTGGTCGACTTCCTTTTAGGGACCATGATGTTTCTCTTACTAGAGACTATCATTATTTGGTTAACCAGATGTGTGATATACCTTTTAGGTTTATCACACTTTGGCCGGTCTCTTTGAGGAAGCAATGTGCGTCAGAGAAATGTTGTTTCCCTGTTATGATGTCCATTGTTTATCTTTGGACGTTTTATTGTTCTGTGTAATTTTGGCTAAGTTAATGTCCCTTTTAGACCACTAGATGAACTGGTGGTAAAAATGCCCCAAAGTGAACAACTTTGTAAAAAATAAAGGAATAATATAGGGAGAAAGTAGAAATTGTATTATATGAATTTTGCTTGACTAAGTGTCAAGATACATGTATACATTTCAATTCCTCTTTTTTGTGCCGTGGCACTTGTTTAGGATTACAAACTATTGTAGAATTCTTGCCGATTAACTGAGTCAGACGTGGTACTTCTTCAATGTATCTGAGTTCCAAGTGCACTGTATTGGTCGTCCATCCATGTCTTGGAGACGAAAAGTTCCGCTTCGCACTTCCTGCCGATTAGATAGGGTCCTTCCCAGTTTGGTGTCAGTTTACCCAGCTACTTAGCTCGTCCAACATCCTCCATCTTCCTTAGAACCAAATCCCCTACCTTGAGTGGTCGTCTAGCGACTCTCTTGTTAAAGACCCGAGCCATTCGCAGCTTGTACAGTTGCATCCTTAGTAGTGCATTACCCCTGACCTCTGGTACTTGGTCTAACGTCGTGCGCAAGGCAGCCCAGTTGGCTTCTTCTGTGTACAACCTGACTCTCAGGGTGGGTTCTTCAATCTCAATGGGCAAGACAACTTCAGTACCATAGACCAACATGAAGGGTGTATCTCCTGTAGAGTTTTTGGTCGTGGTTGCGATAGACCATTACTCCAGTTGTAGTTCTTCAACCCATAGTCCCTTGACATTGTCCAGCTTTCTTTTTATGCCGTTTGATAGGATTTTGTTGAACGACTCTACTTGCCCATTGGCTTGTGGGTGGGCGACTGCAGCAAAGTGAGCTTTAATTTCCCTTTCTGCCAACCGATCTTTCAGCTTAGGTGTTTCAAACTGTGGACCATTATCAAATACGATGGACTGCGGCATGCCAAACCGAGTTATAATGTTCTTCCAAATAAAACCCTTGACATCATTCGTTGTTATACCCCGCCTGGCTTCAGCCTCTCTCCATTTAGTGAAGTAGTCCACAACTACGATTACAAACTTTTTTTGCCCAGCGGCCACTGGGAAAGGTCCCAGAATATCCATTCCCCATTTGGCAAAAGGGAGTAGAAACAAGATAGGAGTTAAGTAGTTGGACGGCTTCTGATGCAAATTTCCATGTTTCTGACAACTGTCGCACTTGTTTGCATAAGCAAGAGCATCTTCCTTTAAGGTAGGCCAGTAATACCCATTCCTTAAAGCTTTTTCCCCCAATGCTCTTCCCCCAATGTGGGATGCACAAGCTCCATCATGGAGTTCTTTCAGTACTTCTAGTCCATCTTCCCTAGTGATACACTTTAGAAGAGGACGATTGAATGACTTCTTGTAGAGGGTCTCATCCCACAATTCAAACCACATGTCTCGGGCTTTTACATACTTAGCCTATACAGGATCTGAAGGTAGTCGTCCTGTCTTCTTGAATTCTATAATGGGCTCCATCCAAACAGCCCCTCGGCTAAGAAACATGACCTGCTCTTGATCAATACTCTTTTTTGGTTTAACTTCCCAAAACACTGTTCTTGGTGCATCACAATCAACTGAGCTGGCCAATTTCGAGAGAGCATCTGCTTGATGCTTTTCTGACCTGGGTACTTGGTCAAGAACAAATCGTTTCAAGGGCTCAATTTCATCCTTGATCAGACGCATATATTTGCTCATTGACGCTTCTTTACATTCAAAATCTAAATTGACTTGACTGACGACTAAGAGAGAGTCCGATTTGGCCTCAATCTCTAAAGCGCCAGCCGCCTTACACATCTTGATCCCAGCCAGAAGTGCTTCATATTCAGCTTCGTTGTTGGACGCTTGGAATTGGAACCTTAGTGCATATTCAAATTTATCTCCCTCTGGAGATTGACAAATGATTCCTGCCCCACATCCATTGACAGTGGATGATCCATCTACAAAGAGCGTCCAGTGCTTCCTTCCTTCGGCTGGATCAGATATTGGTTCTATAGCTGGCCGAGTGAGCTCAACTATAAAATCTGCCAAAGCTTGCCCCTTAATAGCTTTCCTTGGTTCAAAGGATATGTCAAACATGTTTAGTTCAGCAGCCCACTTCAGCATTCGTCCAGCGGCTTCCATCTTTTGTAAGACTTGCTTCAGAGGTTGGCCAGTGTAGACTAGTATACTGTGAGCCAAGAAGTAAGGCCTCAACTTTCTGCTGGCCATGACGAGTGCCAACCCAAACTTCTCGACCGGGGTGTACCTACATTCCGCGTCCTTGAGCACATGACTCACGAAGTATATTGGGATTTGCACGGACTCTCTTTCAGCCAGTAGAACAGCACTCACGGCCTAAGGAGACACGACCAAGTATACAAATAGTTTTTCGCTAAAGAATGAATAATTCCAGTAAGGGACAATCATTTTTATGACGCACATTGCTTCCTAAAGGAAGCCGGCCAGAAGATAATAAATCTTAGTAAAGGTACATTATTTTCAAAAAGCATGGTCGGCCAAATCGTAATATTCCCTAGTAAGGGAAATATTACTATAAGACGAATATTATTTCCTAAAGGAAGCCGGCCTGAAGCTAGTAAACCTTAGTATAGGTATCTCATTTTCAAAAAGCAAGGTCGACCAAGTAGTAATGACACTAGTATAGAATTGACGATTTGCGTCGGATGCGAGGCGGCCCTTTGCGTCGGACATGGGTCCGACGACACAGCTCTCGACGCAAATCAGGATACATGATCTGCGTCGGACAAGCATGCGACGCAGAATGCTCACTATTTGCGTCAGACCCCGACCAATGTGCGACGCAAATAACTCTTGGCTGCTAGCTGCTGTGGATGCAGGGCTGTACCATTTGCGCCGCATGTTGCCCCATATGCGACGCAAATGACCTACCATCTGCGTCGCACATTGGGCAGCATGCGACGCAGATGGAAGCCCCATGCAGCCACAACGCCAGCAGCCCAGACTACCATCTGCGTCGCATGTTGCTCAATGTGCGACACAGATGTAGGTCATTTGCGTCGCATATGGAGCAACATGTGACGCAAATGATGATTTTTGGGCGTTTTTTTTTTCTCTTTTTTGTTTTAATAATTATGAGCAGAAAATTCGGCAGAGTCTCCTTTGTAATTTGGACAACCCAAGAAATCGTTGGGAGAATTTTGCATATATAACCAATTGCAATCAACCAACCTGTTCTAGTACATCTCAAAGCAACCAATATTGCAATCAATTGCAATCAGCCAACCAACAAGGTTCAATATATTGTTCAACCTATATATACATATACTAACTAGTTAGTTTGCAGCTTTGACGACCTCTACAAAGTATTTTGCACAAAGTTCTCTAAGTTCGTCGATTTCAGTTGCGGAGTATGGCTAAGGACTTGGTGGAAAATCCTAGAAATATATTAAATTAGTTAATATACTTGAAAATTCTATAAGTATAAATAACGAATTTATGACATACATATACCTCCTGTAAATTATCTGAATCATAGTGCATGCAGACGATTTCAAGCATGTTTCTCATCACGAAATAGCCGCATTCCACTCCTCCCGATTGTTGAGAACACTACACCAAATTTAAGATATATATTAGAATCGGAAATAAAATCCTAAATAGAATTATAAAATGTGTACGAAATACAAAACATAAGAGTTTTTCCGGGATCGTTATCCAAGACAATTTAGTTCCTTTATTGAATCCTTCAAGGCGCGTGAAACTTGTATATGCACTAAGTATAGAAATTTTGTAACAATTACTTACTATAAACATTTGTAAATTATTTAAAATATCATAATAACCAAACAATTCACATATACTTTCCCAATCATATAACCAAACAAATCCACAAATCCAAACTAATGGTTACATTAACATACATCAAAAAATAACAAAAGGTATAATACATACCTCTGCTCTCAAGGAGCAGCGAAGACAAGCACAACGACACGAGCTTCGAGAACTGACAAACCGACGAGCACTAAGGTGGCAACTGAAGTACAATGTAAAGGAATGACATAAGTTTCAAATTCTAAAGTGAGATTCAAGAATTCTAACTCATAATCGAAACACATAATTCTAAAGTGAGCATTCAAGAATTCTAACTCATAATCGAAACACATAATTCTAAAGTGAGTATTCAAGAAACACATGCAAGAAATTAATTCAATACAAAACATAATGAATATAAGGAAGTATTTTAGAACACTACACAAACTGTACAAATTCATAAGCTACAAACATCCTAAATTCAATCTCAAAATTATTTCACACATGTTTATCATGATTTCAATTCTTATTTTAACCCCTTAAAAAAAATTAGAACTAAAATTATTCAAAGCAACCCCTAAAAAAATTAAGAGAACTTGAAAATACATGATTAATGTAACTTAATACAAAAAATTTTAAAAAAAATAAGAATTACATACATTTCCTGCAGCGGCATCGACGGCGGCAAGTCAGTCCGCAGTGGCGGCTGCGGGCCGGTCTAAGCGGCGGCAAGTGAGAGAGAAAGAGAGTGAGTTCGGACGTGCGAGAAAATCGAGTGAAAGAGAGAGTGTTGGATGAGACTCCTTTCGAGTGAACGTTAATGGCACCGGCGGCGAGAAGACGACAAGTTTCGCCGGCGAAGTGGGGCGGAGAAGCACCGAGAATGAGAGAGAGAAAGTGCGAACCTACCCAGAATGAGAGAGAAAGTGCGAATCTGAAACCGTCGGAGAAGCAATGTCGCTAGCTAATGTGAAGGAGCGCCGGCGAGAGTGTGAGGGGGTCGTTTGCAGGTGAGAGAGAAGAGAGAGTGGGTTCGTTTTTTTTTCGTGTAACTTAGGGCTCCAAAACAAAATAATGACGTTGGGTTGGGTAGCAGTGCTGCTGGGCGAAAAATGGGGGAGTAGTTTGCGTCGGATGGGCCTAGGGGTCCGACACAAATAACCCTTTTGCAACGCACCTAAGGCGAGTGCGACGCAGATAGTGAGATAGTGTGAATTTTTGGATGAAGCGATTTGTGTCGGATGGGCCTAAGGGACCGACGCAAATACCACTTTTGCATCGCACACCAATAAGGTGCGACGCATATAGCTCGTACCGAATGCTTTGTACCCAGATTGTGCGTCGCACTCTTCACTGCATGCGACGCAAATTATGTTTTTGCGTCGTTTAGCCTTTCATGCGACACACTTGGGGGGACACAAATCGTCCTTTTTCTACTAGTATGACCCTAGTAAGGGAACCATTATTACAAAACAAACATTGCCTTCAATAGGAAGCTGGCCAGAAAATGATAAGCTCGTGAAAGCAATCATATTCAACAAGGCAAGCAAGTGAAAACTAATTAATTTTACCTACCACGTGCCATAAAAGTTCAGCCTATGGTGGCCGGGCTCCTTCTTGGAACACAACTCGTCTTGAAGGTTCGGACGAGCCCAGTTCCAGGAGGGGGGGAGTGACCAAGGCTTGGAACTTCTAGGACAAGAGCATTCCAGACGAGTGCCTTTGGACTTAGGCAAAATGGTTTAAGTCATATTCGTCAATCATTCAGAACGAGTGCCTTTGGACTTGGGCAAAATGGTTTACGTCATAATCGTCAATCATCCAAGAAGAGTGTCATTGGACTTAGTCAAAATGACTTAAATCATAATGGTCCATTATTCTTTTGGACGAGTGCCTTTGGACTTAGGCAAACTGGTGTAAGTCATGATCGTCCATCATTCAGGATGAGTGCCTCTGGACATGGCTTGATAATTGAAATTGTAATCGTCCAGTATTCAGTTTTAGGACAAGTATATTTGGACTTAAGCTTATGTTTGAAATCATGGTCGTCCAGTATTCAGATCTAAGACGAGCACAATTGAACTTGTGATTTCAATCATGATGGCAAACATCTCAAGAAGATTACCAAGCATAAAGTATAGCATGTAAGCAATTTAAGAGCTAAACAAGAAGGTCATCGCTTATGCTTCTAGGCAGTTAAAACCGTATGAGGTGAATTATCCAACCCATGATCTTGAATTAGCTGCAATATTGTTTGGTTTGAAGATATGGCGGCACTACTTGTATGGGGCAACATGTAAGTTGTACACGGATCATAAGAGCTTGAAGTATGTTTTCACTCAGAAGGAGTTGAACATGAGGCAAAAGGTTTGGTTGGAGTTATTCAAGGATTATGATTTGGAGATCCAATATGATGAGGCGAAAGCAAATATTGTCGCAGATGCATTGAGCCAAAAGTCAACTCATTCAGTTAATGCAATGGTGTTGCCGAGTCAGTTATGTGTATAGTTTCAGAAACTGTCATTGGAGGTAATGGAAGAGGGAGGTGTTAAAGAATTGCTGAGTACTTTATTGATTCAACCTTTGATCTATGATGAGATTAGGAGGGTTATTCGAAGGACGAAAAGTTATAAAAGATTCGGGAGAAGATCCAGGAGGGTTAGGTGTTGGATTTCCAGATAGCTGATGATGGGAGTATCCGATTCAAGAGAGGTGGTGTGTTGTAACAGCCCGCTCCAAATAGCAGCTTAATTAAGACCTAATACTACTAATTACAAAGTTAAGCTGCTAATTAAAGAGACTGTTAGGACAGACTTCCGTACCTTCCCTGCTAGGGAGAGTGAAGAAATCCCATAGTATCCAAGTATATTACAAAAATAAGTTATAATAAAATAGTTATTACCACATATATTTTGAGTACTTAGATTACAAATCGGAAATACATGTTTAACTTGCTAAGAATCATCATATAAAATATACTATCTCATAGCAGCGGACTAAACACATTTGCACACAAGAGCTTATTCGAATATTCTCTCTAATCCTGCAAAATAGATGAATCTGCCCCCACCAGGTTAGGTTCATAGAACAAAATAGGTCAGCTTATGCTGGTACACAAGTCCCACCGATTTTCAAAATAGTAGGTGGCTGAAATTACGCAATCATTTCTTAACTGTACTCAAAACTTAAACTTATAACTTTCATAACAACATTTTTCTCTTGCTTAGAAATTTGTTGATACATCGAGATACTTTTATTCTTATTCTAAAATACGTTTATACTTGCTCAGAAATACGTTGATTTTTTCTTTTAAACTTCCATAGAAATACGTTTGTATATACCAGAGTAACTTTTCCAAGAATCGTCTCAAGATATCACATATCATTCTCAATATGCAACACAAATAATAATCTTAAACTTATCAAAAAAACATAGCATAACTACATGGAAGGAACACGAATGGAGAGGGCTAAGCCACATCTCTCCAGACTTTTGAGGGACGTCTTCCCCACCTTTCTTATTTTATGCTTGCAAGACTTCTAGGTCATGACCCTACACAAAGGAGAAATACCCTCTCCATAACACATAATGAGCAACTCGCTCCACAAATATTGTTCACTTCCCCATAAAATAAAAACTAAATCATAATACTTATACTTTATTCATGTTATTCATATACTTATGCTTAATTCATAAAATCAAATGTTTATTCTCACATACTTGTATTCAAATAATTTACTTAAATACGTATTCATAATAAACTATATTAACTTTTTAAACCATCTTGATTTATCAAACAAGTGCCGAAAAACAGGCTTGCTTTGTCAAGTTCAACTATTGCGGAAAAGGGACTTAATAACAAGACTTCAGAGACGACATCAAGGTTATCCGGAGTGGTTAATAAGGTGATCGACAAGATAGAGCAGTATGAACAGGTTCACAAATTGGTTCTTAAATATATGAAAAGACGACGCCACGCAAGTACTTCAAATAATCAATTTCATAGTTTCGATGTTAATATCAAAATATGGTGGTTTAGGTGTGAATTTTTATCGTAACTTCTATGCTTAGTTAAGGTTTAGGTAGGTAAACAAAGAAGTGGATGCATGCAATAGGTGTTCAACATTTAAAGGTACTTAATGAACTAAAGAAGCATGGTTTAATCAATTTGGAAATCAACTAAGCAGAAATCGGGTTTTAGGTGTATTTCTAATCAACGAATTGAGATTGTGCGTGGCGGTCAATGAGGTAATCGAAGCAAAGGTTTATTTTACAACCAAGATACGAATGTTCTAGGGGGGTATCATGAATGTTCAGCCACAACAAGATAATTAATTCGAAACGAAATCGAGGTAATGACAAGATTTGATAGTTTTTGTTTTAGAGAAACTTGTCATACTGGCAGTGAACTTCTGAGCTGCATAACTAATATTTAACAACTCCAAATTGAGTGGTTTTTGGATCTAAATTCAACGCCTTTTCAAGATCTACAACTTTGAGCAAGACAGCAAAGCGAAAATCCTATTGGAAGAGGAAGCTTTTGGCCATGGAAAAATACAGCAGCATAATTCAAGAGATTCGGATAATCATTTCCTTACTCGGTTATCTAAGAAGTTAATCAATCTTAATGGAACTTGACATGCAAGAGTATTTCAGCATAATTTCAGCCATAAAATACCACATGTAAATCAATTTTTATACATATACAAATGTAATCCAAGTTTAGGTGGTGGTTCTTGTGTACCTTAATCCGATATTTATGAACTACACCTTCTTCTCCCATACTTAGCTTCTTCCCAGCAACCTCTTAGTACCTTAATCATAACATGCATGGCTCAAAAATTCAGTAATTAACCCAAATAATCCAACTCTTATCCCAAAAATACCACGATTGCAACGAGTTAACCATAACTTACCTTGCTTGATTTTCTTCGATCTTCCTGAGCTAGAACCTCAATTCTAATGCTTGCCCATTATGGATAATGACTTGGTAAACCTAGGTAAAGGCTTGCATGCAAATTTAGAGATGAAGAGCCAAGAGGCTTTCGCCATTTTTGGCGTGGAGAAGAGGAGAGGAGAGAAGTGTTTGGGTGAGTGTTTTGGGATTGTTTGGCTGAAGAAAATGAGAAACCTCCTTATGGGTATTTATAGGAGAATGGGGGATGGCTAGGTTCATAATTTAACTAATTTAGTAAGGTTATTTTGGTCATTTCACTTCATAGGAATAATCTAGAATGCTCTAGTCTTCTTAGGTCCTTAATCCTTTCTTAATTAGGCCCTAATCCTTTATTATACCTAAACTAAATCCCCAACATATATATCATACCTTAACGAAGATATGTGGGTCTAATTAGCTCTTAATTCATAGTCACTGAGTATCTCAATTCCAATACCGATAATGGTTCAAAATTTTCAAAATTCCCGAATGATACCTACGTTCTTAAAGTAACTCACAAATGACTTATCTTAATTCATAATTCATATTAATACTCACATAATAGCACATAATATTCACATTCACGAGACAAAATGCACATAACCTCATAAATCGAATTTTTATTTCGAGAAATCACAACGGATTACGTGCATCGATTAGTACGTTAATAAATTCCGTTTATTAAAATAAATATTCACTTAAAAATTGAGGCAATTACATGTGTACCGTGTAATAGAGAAGATTTGAATCGAAAATTAATGGAAGAAGCTCATAGCTCCCCATATTTAATACATCCAGGTGGTGATAAGTTGCATAAGGACATGAAGCAGACGCTTTGGTGGCCAAACATAAAGCGAGAGGTAGCTGAGTTCGTGGCTAAGTGTCTCACATGCCAAAAGGTCAAGATTGAGCACAAAAGGCTAGAAGGGAAGGTTTAGCCTTTGGATATTCCAAGTTAGAAATGGGATTCCATACCAATGGATTTCGTGTCTGCTTTACCAAGGACTAAGGTTGAAAATGATACGATTTGGGTAGTGGTAGATCATTTAACTAAATCCGCGACTTTCATATCTATGAAGAGTACTTAGTCGATGGATCATTTGACAAAAGCGTATGTGAAGTGGGTGGTGGAATGTCATAGTGTGCCTAAGGACATTATTGTTTCGGATAATTATTCACGGTTCTTGTCCAACTTTTGGCAGAATTTACAGAAGGTTGTAGGCACTAATCTGTTAATGAGTCCAACTTTTCATCCTGCTACAGATGGACAAATAGAATGAACGGTTCAGACTTTAGAAGATATGTTGCGATCTTGTGTCATGGAGTATCAGGGTTCTTGGGAAGATTTCTGGGATTTGATAGAATTTTCCTACAACAAAAGTCATCACGCAAGTATTGGTATTGCTCCATTTGAAGCGTTGTATGGTCGGAAGTGCAGAAGTCCATTCTGCTTGAATGATATTAGGGAAACCGTGGTTCTTGGACCTACGTTCTTAGAAGAGACAGTTAAGCAAGTGAAAGCGATTCAGGAAAATATCAAGGCAACTCAAGATCGACAAAAGAGTTATGCAGATTTGAAGCGGAGGGATGAAGAGTTTCAGGTTGGAAAGAAGGTGTTGTTGGAAATATCTCCAATGAAACGGGTAATGCGCTTTGGAGAAAAGGAAAGTTGAGCTCAAAGTATATCGAGCCATATGAGGTGTTGAAAAACATGGGGAAGGTAGCATATAAGTTAGCTTTCTCGAATGAGCTAAGTCGATTCCATGATGTTTTCTATATATCTCGATTAAGGAAATATATCCCAGATGTGTCCCATCTGCTGGAACCTGAGACCATTGAGCTAGATGATAGTTTACCTTACGAGGAAAGTACTCGGACTAAGGATGTTAGATTAGTTAAAGTATCTGGTGTTGTTTTCCATGCAAGCAACTTGGGAAGCCGAAGCGGATATGCGCAAGAAATATCCGGCGTTGTTTTCCGAGGTTAGTTATCGAGTTACGAGGACGTAACTCCTTTTAGAGGGTAGAATGCGATAGAGTTTCGCGTTTTTACCATATTTATCGCATTTTAGCATATTTTTGAGGGATTTTTTTATTTTAATAATGCAACCTTTTGGCCATTCGCAAATAATAGAGCAACCTTTTGATTATTCCATAATAAGACAACCTTTATACCCTATTACCTATGGTAGGTCAAGTTGACCGGTGACCTGAAGAAATGGTAATTTTTTAATTAAAACCCATTAACAACCTTAATTCTAATTAATAATATTAAATAAACTTTAATAAAAAACCTAAACTAAACCCACCCCCTCCCCCACCCACCGCCACCCCCCTCCCTCCCCTCCCCCGACCATGCCACCCCCCCTCCTTCCCCTCTCCCACCACGCCACCTCCCCTAGCCACGCCACCCCCCTCCCTCGCCTTCCCCAACCACGACACCCCCCCTCCCTCCCCTTCCCCAGCCACGACAACCCCTACCGCCACTTCCCCGACCACGACAACCCCTCCCTCCCCTTCCCCACCACGACAACCCCCCTTCCCTAGCCATCGCCACCCCCATCCCCCCTTCCCCAACCACGACAACCCCCTCCCTCTTTCTCTCTCTTCGCCATCCCCGACCCGGATAATAACAACCATCCCCTAACCCCACCCCCTCCATCGCCGACTCCAGCCCCACCTCCCCACCCCGAAAAACCATCGGGAAGCCTTGAAAGAGGTGGTTGCGGTCTGCCGCGCGGGGGGTGGAACTTCTCTGGGGTTAGGTTGGTGGGTCAAGTAGAAGAAGGGAGGGGGCAAAGATAGGGTGGGGTGAGGGTGGCAAGTGGACCCGGCGGTGTGGAAAGAGGTGGCTCGGGTTGCAGGGAGGCTGGGGTGGGGGAGGAGAGTGGTGGTGAGTGGGTAAGGGGGGGGAGAGAGAGGGGTTTATGTGGTGGGGTGAGGGGGTTAGGGGGGGGTTTTATCCTTTTTTTTTTTAATCTTTTGTTTTTAAATTTTTTTATAAAATTTGTTTATGGAATCAATTATTATGCGACACGTGTCCCATTTTACCTATTCTTCAGGTTATAACTGGTTTTGACCTACCCAAAGTTAATGGGGTATAAAGGTTGTCTAATTGTGGAATAATCAAAAGATTGCTCTATTATTTGCGAATGGCCAAAAGGTTGCATTATTAAAATCAAAAAATCCTATTTTTGAGTCATTATATGCATTTTAGGCATGAGCATTTGGGTCATAAACTACAATTTTAGATTTTCAATTCGCTTTTGGTCAGAGACTATGACTTTTCGCCTTAAGTTTCGAGGTCGAAACTTGTTTTAAGGGGGGGTTATACTGTAATAACACATATTTTTGAGTATTTATTTTCTAAAATAAATATTTTAAGCAAAGGGTATTTTAGTAATTTACTCATTTTAAATTATTTTGTCGGGAATAAGCAACCAGTATTTTAGTAATTTACTCCTTTTAAATTATTTTGGTGTGAATATGGCGCCAAATTTCTAGTCAAAATTCTTATTGGGTTATATTAATAACTTTTAATATAAAGCATTTAAAATATTTAGTCAAAATGATTTTCTTCTTTATGATGGGGTTATGAAAAAAAAAAACAATTTAATGGGTGATGGCCGGCCACCACTTAATTAGGGGGTGGTGGTTTTGATTTTCCAAAACTCCCAAATTAATGTGTAGGTTACAAATCTTGATTAATCTCCTAATTTTTTTTGTAAAGTTACAAAATATTTAATTTTGAAAATCAAGTACACCCTATAAATACCCCAAATCTCAAGCCATATTTTTCCATACCAAAAACTTTAAAGAATTGAAACTCTCTTGCTTTCAGGTTATCTTCTCTTCTTAATCTATTTTAGTTTTGTATTTCTTATTCAAGTTTTAATTTTATTTGGTTTAAGTAAAGGTTTTTATGTTTCTAATTAGTAAGTTTAATATTTTGTTCGTGTTAGGTCATGTATATAGTTATTGTCTAGTAATTATATTGTTGGTTGATTAGGAGAATGCTCAAACATAAGACTAAGTGAAGTTGCTAGTATACTCTTTGTGCAAGATCAAGATATATTTTGTAGCTAGATCTTTCGAAATGTGGTTTTATGTGTTAAAGTTGTTTGTTGATTTAATGGTTGAATTGTTAGAAATTTAGTTTAAAATGGTTATAACATTTCTATTTTTCAGTTTCGGAAATAAAAAGATGGAAGGATTTTATCAATCATATTATATGAATATTTTTGGAATTTAAATTATTATTACAAGGAATGGTTCGAATAGTTTTCATGAACTTTGTGTGTTCAAATGTTGCTTATGGGAAAAGGAGAATTACATCATATAATAATACCGCTTGATTAACGTCAAGAAAGTTCATGCTTCTAAGTCCACAAGTTAGCAATAATTGTTACCCCTTGATATAGATTTGTGATAGGATGACTAGCTTGGGGGGGTGTGCACACTTAGGTAAAGGAATGAGAGATAAGAAGAGAATTATTTCTAAACTATTTTAATTCAAGTTATTTCGAAAGAGTTTGTTTTTAAAAGTTATTCTTGAATTATTAGTTAAGGTGATTTTGAAATATAAAATGCTGCGAACTAGCTAGGAAATGTGTTACCTATCTTGTATTTATCGTACTTAGTTTTATACTGACGCATATTTCTTTTTCCTATTTGTTGAACCCTAGTTTTGATGATAACAAAGGAACAAAGATACAAACTAAGTAATGAAGTAACAAGTTGTTAAGTGAATGGATCTTGCAAGGTATCAATAAAAATAGCAAAGAGAATACTAAGGCCAAAGAAGAAATCAAGTTTGGATTTTGAAGACTAAGTGAAGATGCTCAAGGAACTGATATTGGAGACGCATTGGAGCAAGAGAATCTAAGCGAGGCTTTTGTTTCTAGTTCCAATTTAAAGGAACGAGTAAGTAATGGTAAGAAACAATGGCAACATAA
The DNA here is from genome assembly GCA_947648045.1 of Beta corolliflora. Classification (NCBI taxonomy): domain Eukaryota; kingdom Viridiplantae; phylum Streptophyta; class Magnoliopsida; order Caryophyllales; family Amaranthaceae; genus Beta; species Beta corolliflora. The sequence continues at coordinate 137,759 of CANSZD010004053.1, forward strand.
AAAGAGAATGAGTGTCTGTTCCTTTGAAAGGAAATGCATTTAACCGGCTTGTCATGTTAAGTTAAAGGAACTAACTATTTAAAAGGAACTAGACATATGTTGAATAAGTGCAACAGCTTATATTATGTCGTTTGAGTGATTAATGCCTAAATTATAGGAAACCGTTTTTAATTTGGTAAAAATCTGATTTTAAGGAAAATGTTTAAGGAAAAGATTTTATTTTTATTAGAAAATAAAATCTTTTTACGGTTTTTTAAGAAAATATTTTTAAGATATTATTTTGTTAAAAGGATTTAATTTCGGTCTTAATTAAAATATTTTTTAATTAAAAATAAGATTTACGGTTTTTTCACCATATACCCCTGACAAATTGAAAAATTCACCATATACCCCCAATGTTTCAGATATTCAACATGTACTCCTGAGTTTCTGAAAACGTTCACCATATGCCCTTTTTCTAACAGACGTTAACTAGCCGTTGCCATTATTTACGACTTTGCCACTATTAACCCCTAACCCTAACCCCTAACCCCTAACCCCTAACCCCTAACCACCATCCCCTCCCCCCACCTCCGCAACCCCTACCACCCCTCCCCTCCCCCACCCTCGCAACCCCCCTCCCCACGGACCACCCACCCCACCACGCAGACCCCCACCCCACCATGCAAACCCCCCCACCCACAACTCCCGCGGCCCGCAAATGCCCCCCTTCGAATTTTCGTAGCCCCCCCCCTCCCCCCCCACTTCAAGTTAATTGAAGCCACGAAGATTAAAGGAAGTGCATGCAAGAGAGCTGAAGCTGGCTTAGGCGGGAGTGGCCTAGTCAAGGGAGATCCTGCCTAGGCACGACATCGCCGGTGCAGAGGAAGAAGAGAGAGGAGCGCGAGAACGAGAGAAAGACGCGGAGCATGGGAGGGGGAAATTCGAAGGGGTGTGTAATATCCCAAAAACTTAATCCTACTTAATTAACTTATAAACTTTAATAAGAAGTTAAATTTATTTTACTTTATGTAATTGGGCAATACATAAACTATTAAATTAGATGAACTCATACTAAAATACAAAGTATGTATCATCTAAAGTGTGTAATTTTTTTTTTATAATAGTAATAATAATAATAATAGAAGAAAAGAAGAAAAAGAAAAGAAGAAAAGGTAATTGAAGGAAGTGGAAAAATAAAACTCAAACTTGATTTTTCCCACCAAATTTCCTTCTTCCTACTTCAATCTTCGTCCACCTCCTCCTTTTTCTTACATGGCAACCCAAGGTAAAACTCATCTTCAACCTTCTAACTGCTGCCACAAACAAGAAAACAAGTCTCACTCAAATTCTCTTCCACTCCATGGTTATCTTCAAAGCTTTCTAGAAGCTTGACAATGGCTATAAATAGCCATGTCCACCAAGCATCACACCACACGACTCTCTCCTCCTCCTCTGTTTATGGGCTGCTGCCCACGCCACCACTGCACGACTGCCGAACCACCATATCAACACCACCCCGCTCGACCACCAACACGCCAACTAGCCACCCCTCCCTCGCTCGCACCATCCTCCCTCTCGCTGCACTCTCTCGCGCGCTGCTTCACCTATTTGCCGCCCAACACCACCGCGACGCACCACCACTTTGCCGCCGCAGCCTCTCTGCGACTTGTACAGCCCCCCATCACACCCGTGTGCGGTGCTCGCCGCCTCACCGAGCTACGAGCTCCCCTGTTCTTCTCTGCTCTTGTAAGCAGAGGTATGAAGTTCATACCTTTGCTTTTGTTTCCAATCTTGGTTAATAATTCAAGCCCAAATTGTAGATTGGAAATTGGAAATTAGTCCAAGTATTTGGGCCTTAAAAATCTGAGTTAGTGCTAATTTGTTAAACCATGTTAGCCTAGTTGTTAATTAATCACAAACCCTTAAAATTGATTTAATTAAGCTACTTAGTTAACTAGTTGGGTTAACTTTGTATTTTGGGCTAAAATTGGTTTTAGTTATGTTAAGTTAATGAATCCTTAATTTAGGTAATCTAAATTTTTTAAGTTAATAACAACTATTATAGTATATTAGAAATAATGTTTTAAGTAATTGGATTAATGATAATAATTTCACTCTTTAGTTAAATATTATGAACCATATTAAAAGTTAGAAATAATAATGTGGTTGTATTGTTGGTTTAGTTAAAGTATATTCATTTGGTAACACGTACTTATAGTTTGGAAAAATGAAAACCGCATTCATAAGTCATTAAACTTGAGTTGTAAGTCAAAGACTATGATTATCATTTACGCCTAAGTATGACATTCTGTTTAAAAAGACCTATAAGTAATGACATAAGTACTATAATGAATTAATATAGGAGTGTAATCATTGACTAATCATTAGAATCTTAATAATGGAAAATTAGAACGAATACAAAGTTTTAACGCTTCCTAAAACACCACCTACCTATGAAAGAATATTTATTTTAGAAAACCCCAAGTCTTAGTTAAATGGTAATGGATCTCTTTATTTAATTTCTTGGTTAGATTAAAAGAGAAAAAGAATATTACAAGCCTCCCCCGGCTATCAAAGTTGGTAAGCAGGATTCAGGTAACGTCTACTGCTAGCACTCGCACTTCCCTTCCAACTATGTTTTATGATGCTTTATCCGATGTTTATGCGATGTTATTTATGGTGTGCGGGATATGAAATGTTTGCTATGTAAATGATGTTTATTAAATGATTTAATGAAGTATGACGATTTTGATGATATGAAAATATGGTTATGATTACGTTTAATGATTATAATTACGTTCCATGATTATGATTACGATGATGTAATGTAATTATGGTTACGTTACGATTAAGATTACGTTTTATGATTACGATTACGATGATGTAATGTAATTATGATATGTAAAAGAAATGAAACATGATAAAGTTAAGTGAAAGATGGTTCTTTGCAGTATCCCGTGGGCACCGCAAGTGTCACCTTTGTTGTGACCGCCTTTCTGTGGGCAACGCAAGTGTCACCTATGTAGTGACCGCCCTTCTGTTAAAAATTTGGGCACCGAAAGTGTCACCTATGTTGTGGCCGCCTTTCGTATGTTTTTTGGGGAGACGTCCCTTCGTTGTACTAGCCAAGTTACCAAAGTAAAAGATATATGATGATGAACATGACAAAGAGTGATGATAATGTTTTATGATTATGATTTAATGGCTATGTTTACGAAATGGTTTTACTATTTCTCTTCTCCCTGTTTACAACTAAAATAAGTTGAAATGCTTTTACGATGTTAGGGTAGTATGTTACTGAGCCTCGGCTCATGACGTTTTGTTTTATGTTTTAGGTATTGAAGAAACGATTCTGATATGGCTATTATAAAGAGATGTGTTGAGGAGACTAAGTATGATTCTATGAGGTTTAGAATATATTGTATGATAGATGAACAAGTATTGTTTTATGATGAGCAAATGTATAGATGAATTATCATTTTAGACTATTATATTATAAGTGGGCCCATAACCCACAGGCTTAAACTATGATTCCACTGACGATTAAGGTTATGTATTTTCGGAGCGTTACGGGAATGGTATCGAGCTAAAACCTAGCGGAAGTGCGGAGTCTTAGACCTTGCACCGCCTAGGTATGATCCTTTGGGAATTTAGATGTTGAGAAAGTCGAGGATTATTTGGGTCATTATAAGTTAAGAAATAAGAATTCAAACTTATGATCTTTTGAGTATAATATTTGGTGATTGGTAACCTTAAGTTTTGGGTTAGTAAAATCTAAGCAATAAGATGCTGAATGGAAAATTACGAGATTCTTACTTGGTATGAATTATGTAAAGTGTTCGATGATTGAATGGCTCGAGGATATATTGATGACTATTTGAGTAATATGGACTGAGGATTTGTGAATGATCTTTTGAGGCATGAGTGGTTACATTTGATGTTCGAGGTAAGACATAAAAGGTGTTAATGAAATAAGGTAATGAGTGTTTAGAGATTTTATGACGATTAGGAATATAATACTTTGGATGATAAAAAGGTTAAGTCATAAGGAATTCTGAATATCTGAGGTTGATGGTATAGTGAACAAATAAGAGTTTGAACGCTTGATATTAGCTATGTAAGGAACTTGATTAGGAATATGTTATGACATTGTTGGGAAAGTAAGTGTTTAACCTTGGGGATGTGATGATGATATTGGTTTGATGTGATGACTGAAATTGGGGATGTATAAATAATGAATTTAGCAGTTTTGGTAAATACGTTATCAGATGATACTGTCATTTTAGTGACAGGAACAAAATGTGATGCTCATAAATGTCCAATGACGGTCATATTATAGAAGAAGAATGAATAAGGTTTATGCAAAGCACGATTAAACTCTTCAAATGGTTATGAGAGAGGAATAGATTGATATATTAAAGGCAAGTTAGCTTAATGAATTTGGGTTTTCTAGTAAAGTCAGTGCACCAAGTATGAAATTTTGTGTTTGGATATTTGAAGTAATGAGGATTCGACATATATTATGGAGTGTAATGTTGTTTCGAGATTATGTGAATGATGAGATTTAGAAAGGAAGAAACTAATGATAAAGATAGTACGAGAACCTAAGCTCTTACTCGAATGATGAAAAAAAAAATTATTCTGGATTGGATTCCATTGATTTACATGTTAGAGGTTGAAAGGAAGTATTATGACATCATTTATGGGAATAGGTTACCTTGCCAACCCAACTGTGAGATATTACTAAGCAAAATCAAATAAAATGAAAGTTATGAATAAGAGTATACGATAGTAGTATTCCGATGGAGAACATGATTTGAGAACTTAGGCTCCTACTTGAACAATGAACGAATGTACTTTGTAGTGGATATAAATCTTTAAAATATGTGTGGAGGTCGGAAGGAAGTATAACTGACCTATCCATGGGAAGCAATATATTTGCCAACAAAGTGAGGCTTTTTGATTGACTTTTCAGACATTAAGATTTTGATATGAAAAATCATATGTGAATAAGTATGCTTTAGATCTTAATATATGTAAATTAGTCTCAATATGATCTTTCTTTCAACTGAATGAAGGTTTAATTGACCAATAAAATATGATATGTGATGCTATATATGTATATATGAATACGTGATTCTGAAATTTTTATGAATGAAATGCATGACGTTCTGCACTAACTATGTTTTTAAGTTTCGAGGACGAAACTTTTTCTAAGGGGGTGAGGATGTAATATCCCAAAAATTTAATCCTGCTTAATTAACTTATAAACTTTAATAAGAAGCTAAATTTATTTTACTTTATGTAATTGGGCAATCCATAAACTATTAAATTAGATGAACTCATACTAAATTACAAAGTATGTATCATCTAAAGTGTGTAATTATTATTTTTTATAATAGTAATAATAATAATAATAGAAGAAAAGAAGAAAAAGAAAAGAAGCAAAGGTAATTGAAGGAAGTGGAAAAATAAAACTCAAACTTGATTTTTCCCACCAAATTTCCTTCTTCCTACTTCAATCTTCTTCCACCTCCTCCTTTTTCTTACATGGCAACCCAAGGTAAAACTCATCTTCAACCTTCTAACTGCTGCCACAAACAAGAAAACAAGTCTCACTCAAATTCTCTTCCACTCCATGGTTATCTTCAAAGCTTTCTAGAAGCTTGACAATGGCTATAAATAGCCATGTCCACCAAGCATCACACCACACCACTCTCTCCTCCTCCTCTGTTTATGGGCTGCTGCCCACGCCACCACTGCACGACTGCCGAACCACCATATCAACACCACCCCGCTCGACCACCAACACGCCAACCAGCCACCCCTCCCTCGCTCGCACCATCCTCCCTCTCGCTGCACTCTCTCGTGCGCTGCTTCGCCTATTTGCTGCCCAACACCACCGCGACGCACCACCAGCTTGCTGCCGCAGCTCTGCCTGACTTGTACCAGCCCCATCACACCTGTGCCGGTGCTCAGCCGCCTCGTCGGAGCTACGAGCTCCCCTGTTCTTCTCTGCTCTTGTAAGCAGAGGTATGAAGTTCATACCTTTGCTTTTGTTTCCAATCTTGGTTAATAATTCAAGCCCAAATTGTAGATTGGAAATTGGAAATTAGTCTAAGTATTTGGGCCTTAAAAATCTGAGTTAGTGCTAATTTGTTAAACCATATTAGCCTAGTTGTTAATTAATCACAAACCCTTAAAATTGATTTAATTAAGCTACTTAGTTAACTAGTTGGGTTAACTTTGTATTTTGGGCTAAAATTGGTTTTAGTTATGTTAAGTTAATGAATCCTTATTTTAGGTAATCTAAATTTTTTAAGTTAATAACAACTATTATAGTATATTAGAAATAATGTTTTAAGTAATTGGATTAATGATAATAATTTCACTCTTTAGTTAAATATTATGAACCATATTAAAAGTTAGAAATAATAATGTGGTTGTATTGTTGGTTTAGTTAAAGTATATTCATTTGGTAACACGTACTTATAGTTTGGAAAAATGAAAACCGCATTCATAAGTCATTAAACTTGAGTTGTAAGTCAAAGACTATGATTATCATTTACGCCTAAGTATGACATTCTGTTTAAAAAGACCTATAAGTAATGACATAAGTACTATAATGAATTAATATAGGAGTGTAAGCATTGACTAATCATTAGAATCTTAATAATGGAAAATTAGAACGAATATAAAGTTTTAACGCTTCCTAAAACACCACCTACCTATGAAAGAATATTTATTTTAGAAAACCCCAAGTCTTAGTTAAATGGTAATGGATCTCGTTATTTAATTTCTTGGTTAGATTAAAAGAGAAAAAGAATATTACAAGCCTCCCCCGGCAATCAAAGTTGGTAAGCAGGATTCAGGTAACGTCTACTGCTAGCACTCGCACTTCCCTTCCAACTATGTTTTATGATGCTTTATCCGATGTTTATGCGATGTTATTTATGGTGTGCGGGATATGAAATGTTTGCTATGTAAATGATGTTTATTAAATGATTTAATGAAGTATGACGATTTTGATGATATGAAAATATGGTTATGATTACGTTTAATGATTATAATTACGTTCCATGATTATGATTACGATGATGTAATGTAATTATGGTTACGTTACGATTAAGATTACATTTTATGATTACGATTACGATGATGTAATGTAATTATGATACGTAAAAGAAATGAAACATGATAAAGTTAAGTGAAAGATGGTTCTTGACAGTATCCCGTGGGCACCGCAAGTGTCACCTTTGTTGTGACCGCCTTTCTGTGGGCAACGCAAGTGTCACCTATGTAGTGACCGCCCTTCTGTTAAAAATGTGGGCACCGAAAGTGTCACCTATGTTGTGGCCGCCTTTCTGTATGTTTTTGGGGAGACGTCCCTTCTGTTGTACTAGCCAAGTTACCAAAGTAAAAGATGTATGATGATGAACATGACAAAGAGTGATGATAATGTTTTATGATTATGATTTAATGGCTATGTTTACGAAATGGTTTTACTATTTCTCTTCTCCCTGTTTACAACTAAAATAAGTTGAAATGTTTTTACGATGTTAGGGTAGTATGTTACCTGAGCCTCGGCTCATGACGTTTTGTTTTATGTTTTAGGTATTGAAGAACGATTCTGGTATGGCTATTATAAAGAGATGTGTTGAGGAGACTAAGTATGATTCTATGAGGTTTAGAATATATTGTATGATAGATGAACAAGTATTGTTTTATGATGAGCAAATGTATAGATGAATTATCATTTTAGACTATTATATTATAAGTGGGCCCATAACCCACATGCTTAAACTATGATTCCACTGACGATTAAGGTTATGTATTTTCGGGGCGTTACAGGGTGGGAGAAGGGGGGCTATGTGTTGCGGGGTGGCGGGTGAAGGGTCCGTGTGGTGAGGGGTGGGTGGTCAACGTGGGGGGGTTGCGGGGTAGGAGGAGGGGTGGTGGAGGTTGCGAGGGTTGGGGGAGGAGGTGGTGGTTAGGGTTAGGGGTTACGGTTAGGGTTAATAGTGGCAAAGTCGCAAATAATGGCAACGACGAGTTATCGTCCGTTAGAAAAATGGCATATGGTGAACGTTTTCAGAAACTCAGGGGTATATGGTGAATATCTGAAACATTGGGGGTATATGGTGAATTTTTCAATTTGTCAGGGGTATATGGTGAAAAAACCGTAAGATTTATATTTACTTGACAAAGTTGTTGCTAACATTAAGGAAGCAGTATTAATCCTAACACACGTTCAACAGAGATTGTGGAGTTCATGGGGAAATTAATGGAACGTGTTCCTTTGGTTGAGGAACATCATGGAAAAATGGTTTAACCACTAACACATGTTTTAATCACACGTTTTACTTAATCACTGCTATAAATACTTATGTCTAATGAAGTTCCAATTTGTGTCTGACCAAGTGATTTAGTGAGTTCAACTAAGTAAAATGTCAGTGCCTCATTCTCTCATAAAAGTCATTTGTTCTTTGCCTTCTTACTCTAATTCCACTAAGTTTATTGATCATTGTAATTTTGGTTTTGGGGTAAGGGGATTTTGAGTGAAGTCCTGTAAGAAAGAAAGCTTTGAGTGAAGCGAGTTAAAGTGAGAAAACTTCAAGTGAAGTTGAGAGGAATAGCTATTAAGGGAACAATTGTTCAGGAACTTGAGTTTAGGAACTGAAGGTGTGGCCTGTGAGTAGAATTAGATTGTAACAGAGTTGTTTGGCCTAATTAGTGAAAGTGTTGAGTTTAAAATCCCTAGTGGTCGAGGTTGTTTCTTCTTGTTGGGCCCAAGAAGTTTTTCCTCGTAAAGATCCCTTGTGTTCCTTTGGCTTGCTTCTTTGTTTAAGTTTTATAAAAATCTCTTGTAGTGTTCCTAGTGAAATGACACTATTTGGCTTTGCCCTGTTTATCTTTCGGTAAGCAGTTTACAGGTGAACTATGGATGTGCATGGGAGCATACTAGGAAGGGGATCTTCACCTAGTTTAGGATGTTTTATTTATTTTAAGTTTGAGATAACATTCATTTATAAGAATAAAGAATTACTCCCTCCGTCCCATAATATAAGTCCTGATTCTGTTTTTACGCGGGAATTAAGGTAAATGGAATCTTATTTTATTTAGATAAAGAGATTCATATTTCTTGGGAAATACTTACATTGATTTTTTCTTTTAAAATAAAAAGAAAAACTGAACATTAAATGGGGCATGGTTTGTGGTGTAAGGAAGATTAACAGCCCCTTGTTGTTGGTGAGAATAAACAAATGACGCAGAGCATAAGACCTTCTCAATTTCTTTTTCATCCAAAAAAAAAACAGAACACGAAAGAAAAAGAAAAAGAAATCTCATTTGGCTGCATCATTGCCTGATCTTGGTTTTTTGATTTTTGTTGGGTAGTTTAGAAGAAGATGAAAAAAAGGTTTTTGAGTTTTTTTAAAGGGTTTTAGGGAAGAAGAAGATAAACCCATATCAGAAAGCGGTGAAAGTTGAAGATGATGGAAAAAAAGTTGCCGGAAAAAGGAAGGAAAAGTCGATTTTTCGGCGAAGATGGAAAAACAGAGGGCTCAAGAAAAGAAGGAGAAGGGTGGTAAGAGTGACGTGAGGTGGAGGAAGAAAAGGGTCTTTGAAGCACTGCTCAGTTTGGTTTCATTCATGGATTCATCAGTTTTTTCCGAATTTTACTTCCAATACCTATGTAAAAGGCCTTGTGTAAAGGGTCTTGAGCTTTCTCTGGATCTTATAGCCTTTCTCTGGATTTTACTTCCAATTCATGGATTCTCTGGCTATATACTTGTACAGAAAACTTTTGCCTCTTTGGTATAAGTAATGAAACCAAAAATTATCAAAAAAAAGAGTGACGTGAGGTGGAGGAAGAAAAGAAGATAGAAGGTATGAGTATACTTATGGAGGAATTGTTAAATTGGCAGACAAAGAAATTAAAGCTGGGTTTTTTAAAGTTCCTCTCCCATGAGTATAATTATGACAGCAAAGAATGGGGTAAAAGATCCAATTTCTTCATTAATAATGGGTGTATTGGAATTTGAAATTATGAGGATATTTTGGAGATTTAATTATTTTCATGAGGGTATTTTGGGTATATTTATTGATTGAAAATAGAAATGAGACTTATATTTTGGGACACCTTATTAGGAAAGGGGACTTATCTTATGGGACGGAGGGAGTATTATCATTTGGTTAAGTCTTCCGCTGCAAGTTGTTTGGTTAGTTAGCAGTTTGTTGCCGGCAGCATGAAAGTCATGTGGCGGTAATACTCCTAAATTACTCAAATATTATTTATTTAAATATTTATTTTAAAGTGAGTAATTTAGGGGTGTTACATCTAGAGCAGGAATTACTTGGTGGAACAAGGGATTATCCAAGTAGAGTTCCAGAGCAGGAGCAGAGTTGTTCAATGCCAAGTTCCAAAGTGAGTTCAGAATCAAGAGTTCCAGAGAAGGAGCATCTTGAAGAGTACAAACTTCTAGAATATTAGTAGTTTAATTTTCTAAGGTTTTTGTAAGTACACTGGAGTCTTGAGTCTAACTGAAACACGAATCGAGTTTCTAGTGGAACTCATGTATCTACGAGTCTACTGATTTTATGTCTACGTAGGAGTCCTAAAAAGTAGCAAACTGAAATAAAAGTGTCAAATTGGAATCTAGTTTTATTCATGCTATAATTTTTGGGAATTAGTTAGTTTTTAATTTAAATAAATATCTAGGTAAACCGAATTGGTTAAAGTATTTGTAGGAATAAAATTTGAATAAATTAGGCATGTGTTTATTTCCGTTTGTGGGCTATTTAGTAGGAAGCTTGGGCAGTAAGTACTAGTAAGAACGAGCAAGTTCCTATTAGTGGGAAAGTGGACGTTAATTAGTGGACATCATGGGTATAGTGGTTGTTTATGTGAGTCTATAACTTAGTATAAATAGCGTAGCACTTGTCATATTTAAATCACGGCTTTGTATACATAGTGGACCTTCGCATATTGCTGGCCTCTACTTAACACGATTCATAGCAAGTTTTATGCAATTAAATAACCAAATAATAGATTTCAACACCCTAAAAAAGATTAATCTAGGTTGGTTCATTAAACAAACAAAAGACTACTTTTTTTATTAAGAATTTATTAGCAATAAAAATTATTGGAATCCTAAAAAAATTATCCAATTATCTTATTAGTCTTGTAATTAGCAATAATAACATGTGGGGTGATGAAAGCAATAAACATGTCAACACGACAATATGTACAAAAATATAAAGAAAGGAGTAGATATTGAGAATATAATACAAGAAGAACGAGTTCGCTTAAAGATCTACATCATGAATAGCAAGTTAGTAACTTCAAGCAAATAATATGAAAAGAAAAGAATAAGGACCCTCATAAGCATACCGATGTGGCTTGGGTATGAGAGATATAACGACCTTCTGGAGGAGCAATCGTGGAGCCTTCAACGAAAACTAATGGAAGATCGAACGTATGAAAGTGTTTAATGTGTTTGACTGTATTTGGGAGTATATGAGGGTACAATGGTGTTGTGAGGGAGTAAATATGTGTGACAAAGCGTGCCAAAAACTTGGAAAACTGTGGCCTATATATAGGAAAAATAATGGAAAAGATAAGAATTTATGTGCGCTGCACGCAGCGCAACAGTGATACGTCACGTGCACTATTGTGCGATAGCGCACACTCCTGTGGATTTTGTAAACTGCCTGATGGTTGCACGTGCGCAACAAGCTGCGTCTGATGCAACTTAGATCTGGCCGGTTTTTTGTTTTTAATTCAATCTCTAAGAGATTCTTTTTATCTTTATCAAATATTATCATGTAAAATCCAAAAATCAGCTATCTAAAACAGATAAAATCTTATTTTAATGAAATTCTTTATCATGAATAATTAATTGGGCTTTTTCAAATAAGTGGGTTCAATTTAATTAATTAGTGGGCTCAAACACAATTAATTATCACAAATAATTATTTAGGCTTTAAGATCCAACATTGAGATGTCAGATGCCCATTCCCTTGGCGGTATTTGCAGTAGGAGTTGGAACTCCATTTCCTAAACCTATTTTGATGAGCAAGGTTTGGAGTACTCTTCTTTTATTAAGCCTATTGAAGTCTTCTTCAAGTGACATGCCTAAGGGAGTGAAGGTCCTTTGGGGCCTTTGATAACCCTTTTTTCAGTGTTCAGGGCATTGACCTCATTGCTCTTGCATCTAGAAGGGTTATAGTCATTATTCTTGGAGAAGTTATTTATGTTGGAACCCTTATTTTCAGACGCTTGAACCTCTTCCTCGTTAAGTAGACCAACCTTGTGAGCTTCGAGAAAGACTGTATAGGATGGAATTTATTGTGATTTCCATACTTGGACTGGAATTTACGAATCACCAGTTGGACTTTATCCTCTAAGGGCGGCCTCACGCACAAAACATGCTCTAATGAGAAAAAGTCAATAACTTTATTGTAGCTCTGAAAATAGTCATGCATATGCAAAACTACAATGTTATTTAAAGGCATAGAACAACTATGAATCGCATTTTCGAGTCTTATTCTCGATTGCAGGGATTGACTGGATCAGTTGCTCGAGTTTTTCAAACCTTAGATAGTCTCGAACTTCGCAGGAGGTGGTGTAGTGGAGTCTCATCCCATTCTTCTTCCTGAGGCGTTAGTTTTTCCCTCATGGTCTTGAGCTATCTGTCTTGTTTATCGAGACAGGAGTTCATCAGTTGAAGTTGGGTCATGATGGCATTGAGTTGTTTAGTGGTATCTCCCATTTCGGATGATGATTCGGCGGGCGGCAAGAGGAGCAGGCAAGTGCTTGGTAGGCTAACAAACCAGTGAACCGGGAAGAGCACTCGACAAATGGAGGTCAAACCAAGGACCCCTTTGAAGGATTTTTTTTTCTTATTTTATGAACCATTTTCTCTAAAACATCGAGCTTACCTCATGTCAGTTCTATGTTTCAGATGAATCTTCTGAAAAGGTGATGGTTCGTTTGATGAGTCTGGGACTGGGTTGACCTTTTTTCTCTTTGATAGGCTTTCTCAAGTTGCAACCTCACGGCCTGTCCTGGATAGAAATCGAATGGATCTCACTTGTAAGTTTTTTGAAATAGTTTTGGAAATGAGAAATAATTTTGAGAAGGATGGTTTTAAAAATTATATGGGCTTTGGAATAAGAGGGCTTGGCCATAATAGAGACATGGGCCAGACCATATGCATATGGAGACATGGATTAGACATTGCAAGCAGATTAGACTATGACTTTATGGTCTTAGGGAAGTTTAGACTTTAGACTTGGTCCATATTGTTTTGGAATTGAAATTAACTAGGGCTTACATGAAGGTGCAAACCTGGTCGGCCTAAAATATACCTACAATTCCGCAAGTGTACGGGTCAAGTATAATAGTATAGGTGAGCAAGGTATCGTTTCCCACAAGGAGGTATGATCAACTACCAAATTAAGAGGTTCTAATATTATATAGACGATCCGGAAATAGTGAATGCTAAAATTATACTACTTGACGTTTGATAACCCCACGAACTAATATTGAACTTTCAATTCCGCTAATAATTCAATACCTTACACATACAATCAATTGGCCAGATTAATAGTATGAAAACAAAAAAAATCATCAAATTGCAATTATAATAGTCCAATCCAAACAACAAATTCAAATCATTGACAGAAAATAAAAGACTACATCTAGTCCTAGAATATAGAAATTTAGCTAGACATCGAATTTGAATTAACCCAACTAATTGAAAGTAAAAATATGAAATTAAACATAGTAACTGACAAAGTTTTATAACATAAACTAGGAGGAGAGAGAAAAAAACTCCAGATTCAGATGAACGTTATTGGTCTGGCTCTAGTGTCCTGCGTTCTTCCTTTGTTCTCTCGTGCGTGTCTCTGTATTTCAAAATCCCATGCGGCTCTCTTCTTGGTCTCCGTATCCTCTGTCGTTCGTGCCTTTTGGTGTGCGTCACTCGTCAATAGGGTTTTATTTCCTGCTCTTCAATTGATATGCGTGGCTTTTGTTTGATGATGGGTTTTGGCCCACTTTTTCTTTTTTTTTTTTATCTCGTGAGATTATTTCGTGGGCTTATTGAAGGACCCCTCTTTGGCTGCTGCCTTCCTCCTTGTTTTTAATGTCATCAGTCTTAGGATTTTTCCTTTTTTAGATTTCTTCTTTTCTTTTTCTTTTGCAAATGTTACCTACAAATTAAAACAATAAAGTGACAAACAAATAAGCTCTCAAACAAAATATTTGCATAGTAACAACATACTACAATTATAAATGTCAAATAAGCCAAATTAGCATGTATAACATTATAAGTATTGTACTAGTAGAATCAAACAAGTAGTTTATTGAACGCATTTTTCATATTTTAAATCAACTTTATTACTTAAGTAACTTAACTCTTAAAACGTTAAATTATAAGAAGAAAACCTATTATAAGTCTCAGAACTTATTGCAAAATGTAATATAATGGCCAATAATTATGTATAAAATAGAGCTTTATCAAAACCAAACCTAGGATTTTAGTTGAGCCTTCATGGGCTCAACGTTAGAATTAACTAGGAGTAGCACCTGGGCTTGACTTTGGAAGAGGCTGGGAGAAGCAAATGGGCTTGACTTTGGGATATACTGGGCTAAGCACATAGGCCTGACTTTAGAATGGACTGGGGTTAGCACATAGGCTTGACTTTCAAATGTATTTTGATTAGATTAGGTCTACATGAGCTTGCCATAGACTAGGTGTCATATTGTAGGCGTGTTTTTATTTCGCCTACGCGGTGTGAGCGCGTATTAGATTTGACTACCCCACTGTTAAGGTTTTATTGAAAATTCTTTTGTATTGAAAGAAGTCGCCAACAATTCTTTTTAGGAAGAATCATAAACCTAGCTAATTGGATATGGAAAAACCGTAGGGATAAATTATCCATTGTAGATTTCCCCGTCATGACTCCATAGATGGTCAAAATGAACCAAAGATTGAGTTCAGGGGTGAGGGTACGAATATAGTCATAATGAACCACATTCGCCCAAAGTTGACCTGTACTAAATATCGATTCATTGCAGATTTTATGCCAAAGAATAATCAAATAATATTTTAAACACCCTAAAAATATTTAGTCTAAATTGGTTCAGGAAACACATAAAAAGACAAATTGTTAGTGATATGTTATAAGGCAATCAATATTACATGGAACCTAACAGGTTGTCCAAATTAATCTGATTAATATTAGAACAGTTATGTAGGTCTTTGATTAGCAAAAATAACATGTGGGTGATAAAAGCATTAAAACAGGATAATCATATAATATACATATAATGATCAGGCAAGCATGCAATATACAAAGGCAAGAATAATAATAATGAATAAAGAAAAGAGATTAGAATGTACAGTAGAACGATTATTACTTAAAGATCTACATCATGAAATAAATTGTTAGTAACTTCAAAGCAATAATATGGAATTTATTCAAGGATCCTCATGATTATACCTATGCGGCTTAGATTGAGGAGCGCAACGATCTTTAGGCGGAGCAATCGTGGAACCAAGAACGCAGTGATGAAGAATTGATTGAAAGTATTTGAGTGTCTGAGGTATTCAAAGGGTATTTCGGAGTATTCGGAAGTTTTTGAATTCGTGAAAAAATAATATGAAAAGCCGTCCGTAATTCGGAAAATTACGGGTATTTATAGAGAAAAGAAAACGTGCGCCTTACGCAAGCCCTGCGCCAGGCGCATGCCTACGTGGCAGGCGCAATGCCACGCGTCAGGCGAACATTGGTGCGCCTGACGCAGCCAGCCCAATCAGGTTTAGGCACGTGTAAACGCGTTTTTGAAAAGATAGAAAAGAAAGTTGTGTCTCACACAGGACTTGCGTCAGACGCAGGACTCTGTGTGAGTCACAAAATCTACGTGTCAGGCGCTCATTAGCTCGCCTGACGCGTTCTGGCCTATGCGCTGGACGCACGTGGCGCGCTGAGCGCAGCCCCCGCGTCCGGCGCATATTCGGGTATATTCGAGCATATTCCGTTGCGCGTCTTTCGAAGATACCTTTTCTATCCCTAAAATTCTGGAGATTGAATTTTACGGATTAAATATCTGATTTGGTTATCAAAGATAATAAAAATGATTATGAAAAATATTTATTAAAATAATAAATATTTGATTGGGCTTTTAAAATGGACTTAAAATATTTTATGGGCTTAAAATACATTAAAATATTTTATGGGCTTAAAATACAATTAATCATCATGAACAATTAATTTGGCTTTAGAATATCATTTCAAAACACATTTTGGATTGGTTCTTTAGATTGCTCTTCCGTTGGGTCGCGCCAACTAATGTCGCGGTATGTTTCATCATTGGATCCTTAAATGGGGAGACACGATTATGTGTCTACACATAAATATGCAAATGGCCTAGATTTTGACATGTGCTAAACTTGCATGGGCCTAAGATGAATGCATTGACTTTAATGCACATGGGCCTAAGAAAAACGCAAATGGGCTTGGATTGGGTTGATTGGATTGAGTTGTTTGGACAGGTTGATTGGTTTAAGTTGATTGGACTAGGTTGAGAATTTCCGAACTTTTTTTTTTTTTAAAGAATCCGATCCCTTTGTTTTTTATCTTTTATTGGAAAACATGATGATGATTTTGAAAGATATTTTTTTGAACATGCGATAGGATAATGATAAATTTTTTAAAAAGGATATGATATAATAGGATTGGATTGATTTTGAAAAAGATTGATTTTTTCGAAATGGATTGAATATGATATGATAGATAGGTTGAAAAAGATAGGTTGGATAGGAGGGATAAGATGGGATATGTATGATGATAAAAAAATCTATCATCACTACTTATTTAGATGGACTCAAAGAGATATACTCAATCTTAGAATGAAATTAATGGAAAAGATTAATTCTTATCTTTGAATTAGGTGAGTTTTGTTTGAAAAAGATGACATAAAAAGTGATCATAAATGACGATGAATGCAGCGAATCAAAATCGGCAAATAATTCGTCAAAATAACAACTCACTTGGCGCAACAATGATGCGTGCCATGCAGCTGTGCTGCCCGCCGCGGATGACTTTATGTGTTTGGTGCAAGCAATGTGTTTCAATCAATAATGTCAATCAATAATGTCAAATAGCCAAGAAATAGAATGCAGTTCCAAGCTATAGTTAAGATCAATGTTTGATACTATGGTCAGGCTTCGATTTTTGGTTAAAAGGGTCCATGACTAAGAGATAGATCCCACGCTTCACATCTTGGCTTAAAAATATTGGCCACGTGTAGACACATAATCGTGTCTCCCCATTTAAGCACTATGATGACCAATACCCCGCTCCAATTGGTCCGGATCGAGGAAAGAATAAAGAACGATTCTAAAATAAAACATTTTAAGCCCAAATCCATTTTCTAACTCATTTCCGAAAACCTTTTTTATAACTAGTTTTACTAAACCCACTTTCTAAAACGTTTTAAAATAGTTTTATAAAAGCCCATCTTCGAAAACCTTTTAAAAATAGTTTTATGAAAGCCCAATTTTATGAAACCCCTTTTCTAGCCCAAATTAATTAATAGAAATAATTAATTTTATTGATTAGTTTTGATAATAAAAATATCTTTTTATAAAAAATCATCTTTTTCCAAAGTGTTTTCAAATATTTTCATCTAACTATTTAAAAAAAAAAAATTTAGAGACTTAATTGTTTTCAAAATCCTATTGCAACTCAACTACCTAAACCTATATAATGATTCTCCCATCTCCTCACTATAATCACTCGAAAAATTACTAAACTTCTACAAAACTAATCTCTCGACACCTACACAACTCACCGCCTAATCTCACAAAGCTCTCATACGGCACAACTCACCAAAATCATCATACGCCATATTCCATCACACTAATCAACCGCCTAACAAAACTCCTCTAACCTACCTGATCCTTCATATATCATCCTTCAATCATAAACTATCTTGATGATTCCCCATAGCTAAGTCAACGCCACTTTCCCAACATTGTCTACCTGATTCATGTGATATAATACCTTCGATACATCATACCCTTACTCCTCATCATCACGTACGGCAACATCAAACAAATCAGTATTTTTTCAACTAATACTCGACGCATACAACACCGTACATACAACGCAAGACCCAATTCTTTTTTAAGACTTGCTCAACAATTCAATTTTCCAAGATCCGTACAAATCAACGACCCCGGACGGTGGTATAATTTCTGAGGGTCAACTAAATTAACAAACTTTATTTTATTTATTTATTTATTTTTATTATTTTATTGAAGTTACTAACATTCTATTCATAATGTAGATTGTTAACAAATTCATGCGACTGTAAGTATTGTATATTATACTAACTCCCTGCAATATTTTCTATTCTTATTTTTATTTATTTTCATACATTATTATATGCTTGCCTGATCACTCTGTTCATATTATATGATTGCCAGCATTATTGCTTTTATCACCCACATGTTATAATTGCTAATCAAAGACCTAAAGAAATGTTCTAATATTAACCAGATTAATTTGGACAACCTGTTAGGTTCCTTGTAATATTGATTGCATAATAACTTGTCACTAAAAATTAGTCTTTTTATGTGTTTCCTGAACCAATTTAGACTAAATATTTTTAGGGTGTATAAAATATTATATGATTATTTTTTGGCATAAAATCTGTAATGAATCGATATTTAGTAGAGGCTAACTTTGGGCGAATGTGGTTCATTATGACTATATTCGTACCCTCACCCCCGAACTCAATCTTTGGTTCATTTTGACCATCTATGGAGTCATGACCGGGAAATCTACATTGGATACTTTGTCCCTATGATTTTCCTATATCCAATTAGGTTTATGATTCTTCCTAAAAATAATTGTTGGCGACTTCTTTCAATACAAAACAATTTTCAATAAAACCTTAACGGTGGGGTAGTCAAATCTAATACGTGCTCACACCGCGTAGGCGAAATAAAAACAAGGGTTCCAACAACAACAACTCTTTCAAGAAGAGTAGTAACAACCCTTCTAGCTCTAATGTCAATGCCCTAACTACTGAAAAGGGACGTTATCAAAAGCCTCAACGAACATTCACTCCATTGGGCATGACTTTGGAAGAAGCCTTCACTAGGCTTCATGCAAAAGGAGCAATACAGCCTATCGGTCCCACTCCAGACCCTGCACCATAATATAGGCACAAGAAGTGGAACCCTAATGCCTATTGTAAGTACCACCGAGGGAATGTACACCCAACATCTGCGTGTTAGGCCTTAAGGAATACTCTGCAAGACATGGTTGAAAGTGGCAGACTTCAGATCCCGCCGGCAACAAAAGTCAATAACAACAGCAACCCCTTGGGAATAATCTCAACAGTGCAGGAGGCTTAGTCATTTAACGCTAGTTTTCTAGGTTGAGTCGGAGAGTCCCTCTCCTATCTCCTTCATTTCATTTCCAGTCGAGTCTATGTCATTTAGATTTTTTTTTTATTTCTAATAAGCCTTGTTTCATTCATTTTCAATTAATAAAATAATCGCATTTTCTTTTCATTTTCATTGGCCTTCCATCATTTTATTTATGCTTCTAATTCAATGATGAAACTCAAATCACCTAAATGAACTTGACTAACAATAATAAAAATAGATCTGGAAAAAAATAAGAGAAAAATAAAAAAAAGAGGACATGCTTTGGATCAGGAGTTATTCCCCTCTCCCTTGCATTACCTTTCATAAGCCATCCTCATACAACCAAGGAAAAACAAAAACCCTTTAAACCATCATCTCCATAAACCAAACAATCCCTTCAACATCAAAGCTCCACAGATATCCTTCAAGCCTTCCAATACCCTCAACCAAACTTGTGTGCAAGCCTTTCTACATAAAATTTATCAATGTTAGGCAAAATAAAAAAGTGAATAAAAATCAAAGTGCGAAAAAAAGAGCAAAAGCAAAAGAAAACGCAAAAGATGCAAAAAAGAAAGAGCCAAAGGCAAAAAGAATAAAAAAAGTCAAGCTAGGGGGCTTGCACACAAGTTCTACCCCTCATTCAACCCCTTTAATCCATGATCCTTACCTTTACTTAGCCAATTCAACCTTCATCTAAGCCTTAAACCTTTCAACCTTTCATCAACCCTAACTCCTTATCCAAAGTATGTCCAAGCCCGCTAGGTTGAAAACCCGAAAGGGCGGCCTAGGCAAAAGTTAGTGTACAAAAAAAAAAGACATCAGATCCAGAACTACGAATGGTCTGATTCCGCAAGGATACGTAGGAATCCTCATCTCGAGGTCCGACCGCTTCAATAAAATTAAAATTAGTCATGGTCTAATGATTTGACTTTGAATTTAGGAGCATAATCTCTTTCTAGATCCCGAAATGGACTCGAGTCTCCACCTAGCCTCGTTAAAGCCTTTTACCACCTACATTCATTTGAGTCACAAATTAAACTCTTTTTTATTTTCGATCCAAGCTATCCTTTTCCCCGAAGGACTCTCCGACAATTCCATGGTTTCTGGCGATATTTGA
The DNA here is from genome assembly GCA_947648045.1 of Beta corolliflora. NCBI lineage: Eukaryota > Viridiplantae > Streptophyta > Magnoliopsida > Caryophyllales > Amaranthaceae > Beta > Beta corolliflora. The sequence continues at coordinate 158,309 of CANSZD010004053.1, forward strand.
CTTTGCCTATATCAACTTCTCAAAGAAGAATCCCTAGTACAATCCCCAGTGACAACTTTCAACGTTCAAGGCAGATCATTTACATTTCAATATCAAATCAAGTACATGACAATCTCAAGACAAGCTCACCCAAAGTGGGGGCTTCCTATGTGTGGTGGTTCCTCCAATTCAAATCAAACTCCCGAGAAGTTGTAATCCGCGGACCTCGTTTACTAACCCCGATTGTTTACTAAAAACGATTTTCGAAAATCATTCTATCTATTTCAGATCATTCTATCATTCTACATATCCACATCTTCTAGCCTTGCAAAATCCTGACCTTGCATTGTAGCTTTGCAAATTCCTGACCTTGCATTGCATTTCATACATTCTAGTCCTGCATAACCCTGACCTTGCATGACGTGTCATCCCTTAGCTTTGCATAACCTTAATCCTTGCATAGCGTCTCATGCATCCTTAGAGAGCCTAAGTTTGCATTATTGCATCACTATGTGCTTATGTGAGTTGTTTGCACCTATCTCGCTATCATCTTTCCCCGGTGTGTCAGTTGCTTTGTAGTTATTGTCCCGCATATTAACTTTGTTTTGCGAGAGACAGTGATACTGGATCGGTTCTAAAGCGGCAGAGCGTTTAGAATCGTTCTCCGTCCCGACACCGAATACTTTGACTTTCGGTTTCCCGAACCTCCGGTCAAAGTGGGGGCATCCGTGAGACACATAATCGTGTCTCCCCATTTAGTACCCTATGATGACCAATACCCCGCTCCAATTGGTCCGGATCGAGGAAAGAATAAAGAACGAGTCTAAAATAAAACATTTAAAGCCCAAATCCATTTTCTAACTCTTTTTATTAACTCATTTCCGAAAACCTTTTTTAAAACTAGTTTTACTAAACCCACTTTCTAAAACGTTTTAAAATAGTTTTATAAAAGCCCATCTTCGGAAACCTTTTAAAAATTGTTTTATGAAAGCCCAATTTTATGAAACCCCTTTTCTAGCCCAAATTAATTAATAGAAATAATTAATTTTATTGATTAGTTTTGATAATAAAAATATCTTTTTATAAAAAATCATCTTTTTCCAAAGTGTTTTCAAAAAATTTTATCTAACTATTTTATAAAAATCTTTTTAGAGACTTAATTGTTTTCAAAAACCTATTGCAACTCAACTACCTAAACCTATATAATGATTCTCCCATCTCCTCACTATAATCACTCGGAAAATTACTTAACTTCTACAAAACTAATCTCTCGACACCTACACAACTCACCGCCTAATCTCACAAAGCTCTCATACGGCACAACTCACCAAAATCATCATACGCCATATTCCATAACACTAATCCACCGCCTAACAAAACTCCTCTAACCTACCTGATCCTTCATATATCATCCTTCACTCATAAATTATCTTGATGATTCCCCATAGCTAAGTCAACGCCACTTTCCCAACATTGTCTACCTAATTCATGTGATATAATACCTTCGACACATCATACCCTTACTCCTCATCATCACATACGACAACATGAAACAAATCAGTATTTTTTCAACTAATACTCGACGCATACAACACCGTACATACAACGCAAGACCCAATTCTTTTTTAAGACTTGTTCAACAATTCAATTTTCCAAGATCCGTACAAATCAACGACCCCGGACGGTGGTATAATTTCTGAGGGTCAACTAAATTAACAAACTTTATTTTATTTATTTATTTATTTTTATTATTTTCTAGAAGTTACTAACATTCTATTCATAATGTAGATTGTTAACAAATTCATGCGACTGTAAGTATTGTATATTATACTAATTCCCTGCAATATTTTCTATTCTTATTTTTATTTATTTTCATACATTATTATATGCTTGCCTGATCACTTGGTTCATATTATATGATTGTCCTGCATTATTGCTTTTATCACCCACATGTTATAATTGCTAATCCAAGACCTAAAGAAATGTTCTAATATTAATCAGATTAATTTGGACAACCTGTTAGGTTCCTTGTAATATTGATTGCATAATAACTTGTCACTAAAATTTAGTCTTTTTATGTGTTTCCTGAACCAATTTAGACTAAATATTTTTAGGGTGAATAAAATATTATATGATTATTTTTTGGCATAAAATCTGTAATGAATCGATATTTAATAGAGACTAACTTTGGGCGAATGTGGTTCATTATGACTATATTCGTACCCTCACCCCGAACTCAATCTTTGGTTCATTTTGACCATCTATGGAGTTATTGGAAATCTACATTGGATACTTTGTCCCTATGATTTTCCTATATCCAATTAGGTTTATGATTCTTCCTAAAAAGAATTGTTGGCGACTTCTTTCAATACAAAACAATTTTCAATAAAACCTTAACAGTGGGGTATTCAAATCTAATACGCGCTCACACCGCGTAGGTGAAATAAAAACACGCCTACACCACGTGTAAGACACACTCCAATCTGAAGTCAGGAACAAGAAAGCAATGCCATGATTGGGTAGGTTTGCTTATGACTAAGATCCAACACTATCGCTCTGGAAGCTTTTTGAAGGGACAAAACGCATACCCTATGGGAGTGGCCTCACGCATAGAACATACACTAATAAGGCAAGGACAATAACCTTATAGTGGCTATGAAGAATAGCCATGCATATGGAAAATTGTAATGTTTTTAAAGGCATAGAACAAGTATGAATCGCATTTTTCTAGTTCCACCCACTTATAAGAAATTAAATTGAATCATCCCGGTTAAAGTCAGCCAAATTGTAGGCATATTGGTATTGCCTACACGGGATGAGCGCGCATTTTTCTAGTTTTTAGTTTTGAAATTCGTTTAGAAAAAAAAGTCGCCAACAAGTCTTCAAAGGAAGACTCATAAACCTAGTTGGATATTTGAGAAACCATAAGGACAACTTTGGGACTTGTCCAATGTAGATTTCCCCGTTATGACTTTATAATTGGTCAATTGACCATAGATTGAGTTCGGTGGTGAGGATACGAATATGATCATGAATCAAATTCGCCTATCGCTGGCCTCTATACGATTCATGTTTATTTTAATGCGAATAAACAACCAAGCAATATGTTTAAGCATTCTAAAAATTAATCTACGTTGGTTCTTTAAACACACAAAAGATTAATTTTTTTAGTAACTTGTTTATTTAATCAATTGTCCATATTATTTGATTAGGCGTTAGAACATTTATTTAGGTCTCATAGTAGCAATAATTAGCATGTACGGTGATGAAAGCAATAAATATTTATATGATATATAGAAAAATATAATAAAGAAATAGAGAACATGCATTAGAATATATAAAAGAGCCTGAATTGTTTGAGGATATACATCATGAAAAGTAGATTAGCAGTATAATAAGAAATAAATTGGAGTTGACCCTCAGGATCTATACCCTTAACGTCTATGTCTTGTATAACAATATGCATGTTGAGTAACCTTGAAGCTTCAATGGAGGTAGAATGGAAATTGAAGTATTTAGGAAGATGTGTTTGAAGTATTTGAAGTGATTTTAGTAATGTGAAGGCGTATTGAGATCTCTGGCAAAACCGAATGGAAAGAGGCTTATTAATAGGAAAAATCATAAAAATAGGATAAGATCCACGCAGCGCACCTGGTACGCGGGACGCTACGCGTCGCGCAATCACTCAAATCTGACGACTTTTATTTGTTATCTGAAATCAAAAGATTATTTTTATCTTGCAGTAAATAATATCATCTGAATTCAGAAATCAATTATCGTAAGGATAAAAGGCTAATTTTCATCATATCTTTATTTTTAGAAAATAAATTTTAAAAACTATATTTAATTATCAAGAACTATTAATTGGGCTTTTTAAAAAAGGGTTTTAGTTTACAATTAATTATCATGAATAATTAGTCGGGCTTTTTAATTTTGGCTTCAAAATTAAAAAATAGACTTGTCATTCTCAATACAATTTTGGGTTTAGCTCTTGAGACTGCTCTTATTTTGGACCTGACAATATAGGACGACGATATATTTTATCATCGTAGAGTATTAAAAATGGAGACACGATTATGTGTCTTCAAATAAAGCAAGTAAACAATATAAATAAAACTAAGGAGAAAAAGTTGAAGCAATCACAAACGCAAATTTAACGTGAAACCTCTTTCCTTAACATAATCCTTCAAGCGAATATAGAAAAACCCCAAACTCATAAGTTCTGTGAATTACAGTCTCTCTCAAGAACTCTAACTAGAAACCTAGCAGTCTTTATAATCTCACCCCGTATTTGATGAGAATCCAAAATAATAATCCCAATCCCCCTTTATATAGAGGATGTTATCCCTAATAGCAATAACATCTAATAAGATCTAATCCAACTAATCTTAGGAAACAAATTATTTATCTTCCAAATACAATTATCCTGACATAACAAGACTTAGAAAAAATAAGACAAAAAGAGAAAAGAAACCGGAAAATCCCGTCTAGTGAAGGGTCCACCACGCGCCCACAAGGGTTTTACCTCGCGGGTAAACATAAACTTTTCAATTCGCCTATAATTTTTCCTCGCACACTACCGAAACCCACAACGTGTCTTTGGGACCTACTAACCGTGTTGGATTATTGGGCTCGCATAACTAACACCTCATGCTTGACTTTTCCCTTTCTAATTAATGCTTCAATCCATGTTCTTTATTTTTTCCGCGCCCCAGCTCGTTTTTGTGACATAAGTTCAACCGAACTGAATCGAAATGAATAAGTCAATCGATTCGAATCAAATGAATAAGTCTCGAATCGATTCAAAATGAAATGAATAAGTGCCCCAAACCGAATCGGTCCGAACCGAATCTGAATCAATCTGATTCAATCGAATGGATATGAATTGAGTATTATTAATAATTACAAGAAGAGTAATATTTTTATCATCATTGATAATGATAATAATTAATAATATTAATGATAATGATAATAATAATATTATTAATACTAATACTAATAATATGCATAATAATAATAATATTCTTATGAATTGAGTAATATTAATAATAACAAGTAGAATAATAATGATATGAAGTAATAATATTATTAATATAATATTTTCCTCCAAGATTGCTATTCGCAAGTCAATAATAATAATAATAATAATAATAATAATAGTAATAATAATAGTAATAATAATAATAATAATAATAATAATAAAATCAATAAGTATCGTGATCTGAACTGAACCGAATCCTGATCGAATAAATCCGAATCGAACGATTCGATTCGAATCGAACTGAATCGAACCGAATCGATCTCGAACCGAACCGATCTTATCCGAACCGAACCGAATCGATTTTCATTTATTCAGTCCCAAAAAAATGTTTAATTTGTCCATTATTTTCAGCTGTCATTGACGTTGTTTCTTCTATAGATCCTTTGGCGCCAGCGTCTAACCTCTGTTGACTTGCTTTGGACTTTATATTTGTTCGTGTGGATTGGACCTGGAATTTAGAGTCTGATTAAGGGTTAGTTGGGCCTGCTTCTTCATAGAAACATTGAGTGAACCAAAATGTAAAATATGGGGGTAAGAAGCCTGTAGGCACGATATTCTTGTCACACTTTTTATTTTTACTTTATTAGGTTTTGGGAACTTGTTTGAATTAGGATTATATACACGGTCACGGGGAACATGTGTTTGGATCCTCTGTAGCTTCTAAAATAATTCTACAGCGAGGTAGGCTGAAGAATATCAACCATCGAATAAAAAATCAAATGGGCTACCATATATTATCTTTCCAAAATCCTCCCTATTTTTTCTCATCAAAATCTACCCCCTAATTTTTCCTCTCCCACTAATAATAACCCTTTCGATTTTTAAAATGTATTGTTCATATACAACTCTACCTTGTATAGCTTTATTAAAACTTTGATGGGATCCTGACTCAGGAGTAACGAGACTTCGATCTTTTCCCATTTTTTGAACTCAACATTTTATATCATTAACTAGTATGCAGGCTCGTGTTAAGCCAAGTAGATTTACATAGTTTCATTATTAATTATTTACTTTAAAATGATATCACCAAATATCATTTTGGTTTAGCTAATTAAGACTTTTTTTAAGATATGCTCAAGGTCATGATCAAATCCTATACAACGCATTTACTATTTTTTTGTTGCATATCGATCATGGTGCAGAGAAACAACCTAAGCGAGAAATACGCCAAGACCGTTTGACATTAACACCTTTTAATATATTAAGATAGATAATAGGGGTTGGTATCATCTGCGACCCTATAGGCTATATAGACCCCCTACCACCAAAATGAAATGAATTAAAGTGGCGTGTTGCCAAATCAACAACGAAGCCGGTAACACAAGCGCAAGATTAAGGCGGTCAATTATCATATGTCTTGATAAAAAACGTAATACTGGACATCAGAATGTCAATTACTAAAAGTAATACCATGCACTCAGCAATATTAAAAGAGCTAGTAAAGGTAGTGGTATTGGATAGTGTCAACTG